>ML801441.1:72626-86625 GCA_009831015.1 Picea engelmannii | reverse complement strand
CAACTGGGCCCCGATCATACCCTAAATCATCAAATCTTGAAAAACATTCATGTCCATCAACTGTAGAAATATCTCCAATCAAGTACGACTGTACTTGTGTATAAATCCGGCGATAAGACTGCTCCAATAAATTGGCTTCCAAACGCCAACGCCAATTACCTAACCATCCAAAATGAAGTTGTTTCCACTTGCGCTTTTGACACCTTACTGAGGGATGATTTTTCTTCCCACAAAATTTGCATGGGTGAAGATCAAAACTGTTTGACTTATCATGGCCAAACCGATGACAATGTTTGCACTGTATGGATTTTTTATCTGACTTATGATCTGGAATATCTGTAACAACATCTTCATCAACAATATCCTGTACCTGTTCCTTACCAATATCCTCAAGCTATGTCATCTTATCATCATTCAAAAAACCTCCACTCACAAAGAAAACAGGTTCACTATAATCAGGAATATGAAAAATGTTGTTAGCATCATTTTCATATCCTAGTCCATATTGGTTTCGTTTTAATCATAATTCTTCCCATGGTCGAACAATACATTTATCCGCAACTTTTTCTAACATAGGGACTTCATCTAACTGATCTTCATGTTGTTTATGACTTTCATTACTAGTCAACTGAGCGTCTTCATTCTCATCTTTGATGTCATTAAAATCACATTGTTGGTGTCGAAGCAAACTTAACTCATCTGACAACAACTTGTTTTGATGTTTGAACATATCAATCTTCTTGTGTGTTACTTGTAAACAAGTAATCACTTTGTTGAGGGTGCACTTGTTTATTGCAATTGTAGATTCTGTAGTTGAGTTAATTAATATGCGCAATATTGTAAATAGTTCTTCAATTCTTTCCATTATGCAGAATATGGAAGAGAGATTTTTGTTGATGCCACACAATTCAATTTTGTATCCTGTTGTGCATGTGAAGAGCGATCGTCCGATGCATAAATCTGCCAAAAACTACAGGATAACCAATGACTCACACAAAGATCCTAAGACGCACACAAAGATCCTAAGATAGACCCCCTTATTCAATTTCGGGTGGGTCTACAATTAACGCCAAATACAATTTTTCAAATGCAGTTTGTTGGATCCCTTATAACACCTTTACAACCACCTTATAACCTCATTATAACTTCCAAAAAAACTACTTATAACACCTTCACAAAAAGTCTTTAAAATAAATAACAAACCTTATAACTCCTTAAGTTTCCCTTGAAATATATATATATATATTTTTAATGAAATAAAATGCATCTCTACTAAGCCCTGCACTAAACCTCCTTATGTCTGTTTGAACATTTGCACGGCACGAATACTATTCTACCAATATTCTCTTCATCAAAGCATTTAAATACAGACTAATAAAGTAATGCACTGTAAATGACTTTGTGACTTAAAAAACAAAGTGTCTCTTATCAGGTTTCGATACCCTGATTTCAAAAATTCTTCTCCACTAGATTACAAAAAGATACAGTAGGTGTTTTTGAACCGTGCAACCTCTTCCTCACACGCTCCAAGATGCAACATTCAATGAGCTGCTGGATTAATATTGTCTGTGGCTCCACTTCCACGAACTTCCTTTCCGCACAGAATTCGGATTCCAAACTAAACCCTCGATGACTCTCTTTCTCCAACATGTTTTTATGGGCTGAACTCCTTCAAATCCTAGAAATCTCCCACAAGCTCATAGGTATCATAAACCTCACTGCTATCAGAAGGGTCGTGGTCCATTGCTCGCGGGCTTAGTTAATTTACAAACAAACTTTGCCTACTTCATTCACTCCAGGGCATTTGAAGTTGTGAAACAAACGATAATTGAATAAACGAGAAGCTTCCTTTCATTGATGCAATGACAACAAAGTGCCTATTGCAATCGTATCGAAGATTTAGCGTGGCTTCTTCATTGGACAATTCTTCATCCTTAGCCACCTCCACTGGATCGGATCTTCTGTGTGGACACCGAGGCTCTTTCCTCTGCGGTCACCAGCAAACCGGACGAAACAAAGTCGTGTTTTATCTTTCACAGCGAACCGAGTGACCCTCGTTCTCCTATGCGCGTGAGTTTCTCCTCCTCACGCCCCTAACACCGCTCTGATACCACTGTTAGATTCAAAATAAAGAAAATAGCATAAACATAATGTAAATAGCTGAAGCAATCAGGAAACTATGAAGAATAGAGATAAATAAACAAAGGCAGAAAAGACATACTCTATTCATCAATGCTTCTGTAAATACATGTACACAGATGTACATTTATAATACAAAAGACCATAACTGTCATGTAACTGAATAACAGTTAGGTTAGCTTAACTAACCAACTAACTTATGATTAGTGTTTTAACACTTTATAGAATAACTAACTCTCATTGTAATATACACTTGAAAGTGAAAGAGATTCAAATAAATAGTTGGTGTAAACCTTCTACGTTTAAAGTGAGGAATATCTTTGTAATTCCTTTTGATTAAAATAATCTAGTTCAACCTTGAGTGAATAAGATTCATAAAATAATAAAATGTCCAAAGGCCCTAAATCGTTCCCAAGTAGTATGTTTTTCCTTACCACATTTCTCTCTAAGTTTGTTAGAAAAACATATAAATTGTTTTAATAATGAATAATGATCTCAATACGAGAGGTTTAATTAAAAAAAAAATCATAATATGTAACCGTTCAAACTATAGTGTCATTGCAATTTCCTACACATTGTGTAATAAAAATTGGTTGAGTCCCTTAAATTAAATTAAAGACTACAACACCCATAAAACTAAAATGTAAAAACAACCTTATGTTATGTTATCCACAAAAAAAATCAATGAAATCATACAATTTACTCAACACTCAAATCACAATATTTCTATACTTCAATAACTACATTAAAACTAGAAATATAATTATTCTAAACAAATCTACTCAATAAGTTCTAAACGATTATCACATGACTCGATACAATGTTTACTACATTGTCTATATCTAAGTTAAAAGTATACTTGCTATGAATAAAATAATGAAGACCATGAAACCATCGTGTTCCTCCCAAAACATAAGCGTTACTCATAACTCTAGTTTTACTAAAATGAAGAAACTTAAACCAATCTTTCTCTCGGTTTGGGAAAATAAATAAGGGCAATTATTCAAACAATTAGGAATATAGGGATTTTGGTGTTGATACTGAGAAGGGGGTGAATTAGTATCAAGTACAATTTAAAAACCTTTTTCAACTTATACTTAAACCATTCAATTATATCCAATGAGTAGTGAACAATAGTATAAGAGTTACACCAATACACCACAATACACCATGCACAATATATGAGAAATAATCAATAGTTTTTGTTCAAGGGAAGTAATGACTTCCAAAGGTAGCTACAGCTTCCAAATGTAAAGGGAGAGATAAACCTTCAAGAGGAAGATACAATCCTCAAATATCAAGAGAGAGTTGAACTCTCCATCCTTGCCCCTTCTTTCCACCCAAGAATATATGAGAGATAATAAAACTTTACATTAAATTATCACCATCAACCAATCATCACATAGAACCTGATAATGCTTCCTGAGACTTCTTCAATTTCTGCAATTCTTCAATTCTTGGAGTACTCTAATCCTATAGATAATATTACTCAATGTATTCTCTGAAACTCCTCCAATTTTCACTCCTTGAATCCTCCCCAAAAAGAGGTTATAGAAATAATGGTAGACTTTATTCAATTCTGGTCTATTCAAGAGAGTGAACTTGCACAAAATGCCCCGCGCTCAATAATTAACATCTAATTTTGAAACTTGCACAAAATAAACCAAAGTCCGTACTCTTTCTAATGAAATTTGTCCCACTTCATTTGGACTCTCGATGAAGAAGTTATGATTGTTTTACTCGGAACACCTGTTTATTGACTAGCTTTGGGACTGGTCACAAACCCTATCTTCCACAGAGTGTATCTCCATAATTATAGCGAATCAAGAGCTGAACTTTTTACCATAGGTACCTTGATATGTCTTCTCAATACCATAGTGATTTCACAATCTGAATCGTTCTAGAAAAAAAGTTATAGAAAAAATGGTAAGATGACCTAAAAATAACATACCTTAGAACACATCACCAAAAAGACTTCATGTACTTCCTTCTTCAATTCACTTTGTCATATTCAAAAATTCATTTCTCCTCAACCATGAGGATCGACATGACGTGCCACATAGCACCGGAAACAACATGATGTATACTACCCATTCATGGGTGTTGTATATGCATGTGCATTGTCCTTCATGTCCAAATACCTTTATCAATCTTGCGGTCCAAAACCCATTACTAGGGTTGACATCAATGACAACAACCAATATTCCAACATTTGGTGGCTTCACTATATTGTTTTATGTTTCGGTAATAATTGGTTCTAGAAATCTTGCCTAGAAGGGAAGTGTGAAATCTTGTTAGATGTTGTAATATTTTGAACATAGAGATATTAATCTAAGAAGAAGTAATTGGTTTTAGGAATCTTGTCTAGAAGGAAAATGTGAGGCCTTGTACTATTTTGAACATAGAGATATCAACTTAAGAGAATGGACTATATTGTTTTATGTTTTGGTAATAATTGGTTTTAGGAATCTTGCTTAGAAGGGAAATGTGAAGCCTTATTACATGTTGTATTATTTTGAATATAGAGATATCAACCTAAGAGAATGGATGGAAATATAAATATTAAGGATTAAAATTTAAATTTCATAATAAAAAAACAAGAGAAATAAAAGTATGATAATATAAATATGTTACTACAATGAGAAGACTTATTTGCACAGAGATGAAAGATGACTCCCACAAAAGAACCCAAACATGTAAGGAAGACCACCTTATAGACTTTCCATACGAAATAGGTTATAGGGAAATTACTCAAACATGTAAGGAAGACCACCTTATAGACTTTCCATATGAAATAGGCTATAGGGAAATTGATTAAACCCGGAGCTGTTGCAACTATTATTATGGATGCCAACACAAATCCAGACATGTGGTAAAATAAAGTCATTAGAAGTAGAAGGGTC
Source organism: Picea engelmannii (assembly GCA_009831015.1). Taxonomy (NCBI): domain Eukaryota; kingdom Viridiplantae; phylum Streptophyta; class Pinopsida; order Pinales; family Pinaceae; genus Picea; species Picea engelmannii. The sequence goes on along the minus strand of ML801441.1, from coordinate 81,583 downwards.
GTAATGATTGTTAAAGCCATGAATACATTTGATATTGTGCTCTTATATTCAACATTGTAATTCACCATTGATTGATAAAATGGCACTACAACATCAAATCGTAAGGGGGTAGGGTATCTACACCTCTTTAGGCTTTGGCAATCAAATTATTTTGTGAAGGGGATCCCTTGTCCCACAAACAAAAAATACAATAAAATCCCAAGGGGCGCCAAGGAGAAGACTCGGAGGGTCTGATCAAGGTTCCCTCCTCTGAGAAAGAGGAGCACAGAGGCGCTTTGCATATAAAAGAAGGTATGTCAAGGCCGGGCAAGGGGGTCGGGCAAGGGGGCAAGGGAGCCCAAGGAGCGCCAAGGAGAAGACCCAGAGGGTCGGAGGGGGAAGACCCTTCTAAGGGTCAGCAGGTGTTGACCCTTAGAAGGGTTGGAGGGGGCAGACCCTTAGGGTCTCCTCCCTCCATGAGGGTATACCAATTTGACATTTAGCTTGATCATGACCTTAAAATTAAATTATTATTATTAACATATATTTTTAAAATCAATTTGATTCAAATAAATTTCATTAAAATATTACATTTTTGTAGTTAAATTGAATTTATTATTTTATATATTTTATATTATAATATTTTTTTTCCATTATGAATAAAAGATGTAAAAAAAATAACAAACAAACATAGGTGTGGAATGTGCTTATAAAATTATGAGTATTAAAAAAATACTTATAATAAATTTATTGAACTTTTTTTCAATTACTCATGACCTAATGGATCTCAAAACAATGCTAATAGAAAACTAGTGAACAAACATAGGTGTGGAATCTGTCTTCGATGTTATGATTGTTGAAGCTAGTTTATAAGTTGTTTTGGTCTTTTGTCTTATTTCCATTTTTGGCCTCCCATCTTTAGGCAAAAATCATTTGCAAGACTATAATAGTAAGCATAGGATGATTTATGTTATTTTTTTATTATTGTTTATGTTGATGAATATAGAGAATTATCAGGTAGACACTTATTATGTATACTCTTATTAGTCCCTGCCATGAAATTATAGCAATGAGTTTTCTTTTGATGTGATATTGATGTGACATTAATTTGCCTTTTACCATAAATTTGTGTATGCAATGTAATGTTTAACATAGGAAAACAAATATTTTTTTATATATATAATTAAAATATTTGTGTTTCTCATTTCTAATTGGTTAATAGAATTGAAGTGTTATTGCTCCATTCATGTGTTTCAATATGTAGAATTAATTAAATAATCAATGAATTTCACCAATCACTACATCTAAATATAAAAAGTTGTGCTATGTATTTATTATTATGCATTATTATATTTATATTATATTTATTATCTAACATATTATTTATTATTATATTTATAATATATTTATTATATTTATATTATATTTATGAATATTATAGTCATACATTTTGAATAACAAACAACCCTCAATTATTATCTTTTGACAAAAAATATTCATTACTTGTGCATTTAGTTATATTAAGTTTCATTGTTCAACATGTATTTCCCAACTAACTCGGCAGGACTACGTTGCCATGCAACCCTTGTTTATTCTTGAAATATTGAAAATAAATTTTTTTTTCTTGAAAGATCTCTTTATCCAAAATCCCACAAAGATCGCTAAGCCTCAATGGATCCACTAAGCTCAAGTGCTATACTTCCTCCTTACAAATTCTAAATTTGAAAGAAGTAAAGACAAAAATTTCTAAATTAAAATGTAAGATTGAATTTCTTCTAACATATTATTCAAACATTCTAACATATATTTGTAACATTAATTTTTTAAAATTGAATAATAAAACTGAATTTCTTCCAATCTATCATTTAATTTAATATCTTTCACATCAAAATCAAAATATGAAGAAAAATTTACTATATAAAAAGTCTTATTAATTTTTATTTTTATTTTTTAAATATTCAAAATTCAACAATTACATATCTATATAATATGTGTGAAAGTATGTACATATCTATATAATATGTGTGAAAGTTTAGAAGATGCAATTTTAGAAATCTCATAAATATTAATTTTAAATTTAATTTTCATTATTTTATAAATAACTTTACGTAGTCAAAAATTTATATTTTATTTAAAATCTTTTAAATTAAAAAATAAAATTACATAATATATCTTTTATTTTTATAATATCATTTAAACTTAAATATCTTTTATAAATTAAAATTCATTTATCATAAAACTAATTTATTATTAACATAAATATATTTTATAAATAAAATTCATTTATCATAAAACTAATTTATTATCAACATAAATATCTTTTATAAATTAAAATTCATATATCATAAAACTAATTTATTATCAACATCAAGAAGAGGATGATTTTATGTTAGTTTTTATTATTGTCATATTAAGTATAGGCAGGTATCAGCATTGGAAGGATGGAAAATTAGAATCAAAGCATTATCAAAGTTGTTTAGGTCTATTAACTATCAACACCTTTTCAAGAATTTCAGTGTTGAAGCAGACAAACTTTCCAAGATGCTATTGGAGGAGACTAAAGGCTTTTTGTTCTATAATCAATGGATCAATGGAGCTGAGGGACCCAAAAGACATATCAGAGTCCATTAGTTATATCTACGAGGATCCATTCCTATGATCGACATTTTAGCTTTTGTTGAGGCTTTTTGGAGATTGAATTTTTTGTTGTTTTGTTAGTGACCTATTTCTAGTTGTTCACTTTGATTAGAAAGTGTTGAGGATTGTTTCGCATTATCTTTTTTCTTTTGGATAAGCATGTATCTATTTCTTTTTTACTAATATTGTAGATAGAATCTTTGGTAATGAGATTCGAGATGCAAAAAAATTATATAATAATATAATTGAACAATTTTTTTCCTGGGAAAAAGTATAGGATGACTTTATGTTAGCTTTTATTATTGTCTTTTTAGGCGTAGGATAACTTTATGTTAGTTTTTATTATTGTTAATGTTGATGAATATAGAGAATTAATGTTTTTTTAGTATTATGTATCATATATTCTATGATTTCTTCTTGAGATATTAAATATAAAGTTTTATATATATATATATATATATATATATATATATATATATATATATCAAATTACAATTCATGTTGTAATTTAAATGGCACAAACCCATCTTCTCCTTCACTTAATTTAATATTATTATTTTTTATATTTTGGTTTATAAGGTTACACATTTAATTTAATATTATTTTTTTACATTTAAAGAAATTGTGTTGGATCATCACCTAATAGACTTGGTTTTGGACGTGTTGGTACCTACTTGGAGGAATGGTAGATGTGGTTTGGATAGGATTTCAAAGCGGCTAGACCGTATACTTGTCTCAGAAAGTCTTCTCAGTGAGATGGGCAAGTTTCGGTCTTGGGTGGACCTTCCTTTTGTTTCGGACCATGCTTCAGTGATAGCTTAAATCGATCTTCAACCTTTCTCGATGGCCTATCCATTTAAAATTAATCCTACATGGTTGAATGAGATAGATTTTGCATCCATTGTTCACGTTGTTTGTAAGGATCCAGACTTTTTAGCAGAAACAGATGTTCAGATCAGGTTTGTGTGGAAGTTGAAAGTTCTAAAGGCTTGGATAAAGTCTTGGGCCAAACAAAAAAGGTGTGAACAACAAAGAAGACTTTTAACTCTTAAGGGGGGAATCGGGGATACTTTAATTTCCTTACCAAGGTCTGGGCTTTCTCCTTTCAGCGATAGCAGATTAAAGACATTGGAGACGGAACGTAACCAGCTGTTACTTATTGATGAAGAACATTGGAGGCAAAAGAGTCGCACAATTTGGCTTAAATGTGGAGACCGGAATACTAAGTATTTCCATAAATTCGCTAGTGCGAAGAGGAATCAAAAGCATATTTGGGAGATATGGGATGAATTGGGACAGGAACACAGAGGCCAAGAAGCTCTAAAGGCGGAGGCAAACAGGTATTTTAAGAATTTATTTTCTAAGGACTCCTACATTTCACCTGTGGAGCAAATGGAACTTGCCCGACTGTTTCCGTGATACGTGAATGTTGAGGATTCATGCCTAATTGATAGATCGGTCACCGAACAGGAAATCTGGGACGTTCTAAAACTCTTTTCAATTGACAAGAGTCCAAGCCTGGACGGTTGGACGATTGATTTTTATATTAAATTTTTTTATGTTGTGGGGGATGACCTTCTGGATTTAGTGGAAGAGACCAAAATTAGAGGGAGGATTAAAAGTTCTCTTAAAACGACTTTCTTGGCACTAATCCCAAAGGAGAATAAATTGAGGTCCTTTGGGGATTATAGACCAATTGAACTTTGTAATTTATGTTATAAACTGATTCTAAGGTAATTGCAAATAGGATCAAACCTGTTTTATCGAGGGAACTTTTGAGTGAACAACTTGGGTTCTTAAAGGACAGGAAAATCATGGATGCCATTGGTATAGCTCATGAATGTATACATAGTATCAAAGCCAAGAAACAAAAAACATTGATCCTAAAACTGGATTTAAGAAAAGCTTGTGACTATGTTAACTAGGACTTCCTTCATCTGATTTTAGTTCAAACCGGTTTCAGTGTTCATTCTATTCATTGGATTATGAGTTGTGTGGTTAGCTCCTCTTTCACGGTTCTGATCAATGGGGAGGCCTCTTCATTCTTCTCAAGCGAGCGCGATTTGCGTCAAGGATGTCTGCTCTCACCCCTGATTTTTATACTGGTCATGGAAAGAATAAGTCTTCTTTTAAAAAAGGGACAAGCGGAAGGAAAATTAACTCGAGTCAAGGTATCAAGGATTATCAAAGTTCTTCATCTTATTTGTGTTGACGATGTTCTAATTATGTCTAAAGCCTCTCTGGAGGAATGGCAAGTGATCAAAACTTTGTTGGAAACTTTCTGTTCTGCGTTGGGATTAAAAATTAGCCCTCAAAAATCAACTTTTCACTTCAATGGGATCCGAGAAGATTAGTTGGAATTGTTCAGAAGGATGTTCTCATTTAATTTTGAGGATCTATCTGTGGGATTATGTTATCTAGGGTATCATTTAAAACTTGAGAAGAGTTCGTTTGAGGACTGGAGGTGGATTATAATAAAATTTGAAAAGAGAATTAATCAGTGGTGCAACCGTTGGTTGACTCTTGGTGGCCAATACATATTAGCAAAATCAATGCTTGAAACACAGTCTGTTTATTGGATGGCCTTGGCAATGGTACCAATATCAGTGCTCTCAAAGATCCACAAACTTATATTTGATTTTTTGTGGTCGGGAGGTGGTAAGACACAGGGAATCCATCTCTGTAGCTGGGAGATGTTAGCAAAACCCAAACATCTCGGTGGATGGGGTCTTCAGAATATATTTCTTTTTAATCATGCTATGGCAGCAAATTCTTTGTGGAGAGCATTGTTTAAGGAAGGTATCTGGAAAAAAGTGATCAAGGATAAATACCTCCCTTTTTACTCAGTGGCAACTTGGCTTAGATCGGCATCGCCTTTCCAATCAACTACATCGCAGATCTGGAAAAACTTATTGAGGTTGCTTCCTATCATTACTCGTTGGATCAATTGGAAACCTGGGAATGGCGCCTCCATTTTAATCGAGTTGGATAAAATCATGGGATTTGATAATTCTTCCCTGTTATCTCTTGAACTACATGGGGCGCTAAAGGCTCGCAACATTAGTTATTTATATCAAGCCTTTGCACAGGCATCTTTGGGATTCATAGAAAATCAGTGGAAAACCAGCGAGGAGTTAAAACTTTCCGGGAATCTAGCGGTCGAATGGTTTTCCTATTGCAAGGCACTCATTCTCTCAGGAATTCAGTTACAACCCATAGACGACTTGCTCATATGGTCTGGGGGTGATCACTCTGGGGTCATGACAATTAGAAATGTATATAACACACTGGATTAGGAATATTGGCCAAACAAAGTTACAGGTTGGCGTAGGAATTTTTGGACTTGGGATATTGCACTCAAAATCAAATTGTTTATGTGGCTAGCGCTAGAGAATGAAATAATCTCATGGGATAACCCGAGGAAAAGAGGATGGGAAGGTCCGAGTGCCTACTCTTTGTGCTACAGAGAGGAGGAGTCAGTTTTCTATATCTTTGTTAGTTGTTCCTTCACGCAACAAATTTAGAATTCCTTGTCTATTGAGTACAATTTATCCACAGTTTGGGGAGGTAATTCATTGTTACTTTGCTTTGGAATTTGGTAGAACTCAGAAAAGGCTCTGTGTACTCTATCTGCAGTGATGTGCTAGTTTATATGGTTGATTAAGAATAAGTGCATCTTTGAATCTTATACACCTTCTATCTAGAGAGATTTATATTAGATTCGAGGTTTGATGGAAGGCCCAAGTGCTCGAATCCCCATCTCTCATATCCCCAAAAGGATAAATAAACCCCCTCATCTCTTTTTCCGAAATATATGTTGGTTCGATGGTGCTGCTCAAAATAATGGCACTCTGAGTGGTGTTGCAGGACTTATAAAAACTGGGGAGAACATTTTCTATAGGTAGACTTTCAATTGTGGGATGGGTTCGAATACCAGGGCCGAATTACTTGGTGTATGGGCTACTTTATCTCTAGCCTATAGACTTGACATTGACCAGCTTCAGGTTCTTGGGGATTCCAAAATTGTGATGGACGGGTTAAACTATAAGTGTAATCTTTTTGTTACATCTCTTATGGGTTGGATGGAGAAGATTGGGACTCTCATTCCTCTGTTCAAAGACATAAAATTTGAGCACATATATAGATAAGAGAACAGGGAAGCTGACTCCCTCTCGAAGAAAGCTCTTCAGGTCCCGAAAGGAAGGATTCATTTATCCAAATGGAAGGATGGCCAGAAGGGCCCCCCACTTTCTCTCCACCTATATATTTGATTTAGTTTGTGAATGGGGAAGCTTAGTTTACTTCCCATTTTTGTGTATCTGATATCTTTTTGTATTTCTGTCGGTTCTATTGCAATTTTTTGCAATTTTGGACTGTCATAGGGAGAAAGTCTGGATAGTTTACTTCGAGATTAGTTTTGGATCTTTGTATACACCTCTTCTAGATGTCGTGGTGGTATCATGTTGATGAAGATCACTAGTTGGCATTGTATTTGAACCCTTGTACTCTTTTTGAGAACACCATATATATAATATATATTGAGAAATTTTCTACTGGAAAAAAAGGTTACACATGCATAGATCTCTATGTGAGGGCTCGTGGGCTATATAATGCACCTTAGTAAACTATTTTTGAATTGTTGTTTTTTAAATAAACTTTAATGAAAAATGTTACAATGCATTCAGATTGAAATTGATGCAATATATTCTAATAATTATTGTTAAAAAAATTCATATAACTATACTACTATGTGGCTTAACCAATAATGTTCTGAGAATCCAATCATATCTTGTCCCAATTTTCCCCTCACTTTGGCACCACATATCGATTGTCTCATACACTCATCTCTACTTCAATCTTTTAATGTCCAAAACTAAAAAACACTAGCTACAAAACATAGATATCAATACTCAACAAGGAACTCTATCTATTATTAACTAAAAACACTCTACACAACATAGATATTAATACCCAACAAGGAACTCTATCTCTTATCAACTAAAGGTGTATTTGAAAATGCAAAGATTCACTGGGAGGCCAATACTGAGACAACCTAGGCCTTAAGACCTTAAAAATGTCTAGGGTTCGAACCCCATTGACTTATGTCAAGGGTCTGAATCCCATTGAAGGGGGAAAGTAATTAGGTATTAACCAAGTAGTATACGTGTAGACCTAGATGTGCATGCGAGTGGCGACCTAGATGAGGTGTCATTTTTTTCATGGTGGGCATGGTGGCAAATCTATCCGTGGAGAAAGCCACAATCTCGGCATGGTTGCATGCAACTTTTTGCAAGCTCAAAAAAAAAAAATAAACACATAAAATGACAAAATCGTAGTGGGTTTTCAAGGCAATGGTAAGCACATGGAGCAGATAGGCGACAACCTCAATGGTGGAAGTGTGGTTGAAGTTTTCCTTTGTACAAAAGCCCATTGAAAATCCCATAGGCTAGACGTTCTACAAAATGACAATTTTTTCTGGGGACATTTGCCCAAAAATCCAGTGCTAAATTGTTGGAATCGTAGATTTAAGTGAGTATTTCTGTATAATCTGAGTGCCCCAAAGGTTTTCAGCATACTGAATCCATTTATGCATTAAAAATTGATTTTGAACAAAAAATAATAATGAACCAAATTCCTACGAAAAAACTATTTCATAGAACAACTAACCAACACCATAGAAAATGAAATTATCTAACCTTCCTCAATGAATCCATTAAGCTCAACTATGAACACTTTTTCCTTTCCAAATTCTAGATTCAGAAGAAACAAAGGTAAAAATTTCTAAATTAAATTGTGAGAATAATTTTTTTAACATATCATTTTAACATTTTAACATAATATTTGCAACATTAATCATTTTAAATTAAATAATAAATATAAATTTCTTATAACCAATTATTTAATTCAACCTTTCACATCAAAATTAAAACATGAATATAACCTTAAGGAGTCTTATCATTATTATTTTATTTTTGAACATTAATCATTTTAAATTAAATAATAAATATAAATTTCTTATAACCAATTATTTCTTATAACCATAGAAATCCGCCTTGTAAACTTTTATATCCTTTTGAATATAAAGAACATTTTTTTCTAGTGGAAAAAAAACCTTTCGCATCAAAATTAAAGCATGAATATAACATGAATATAACCTTACTGTATAAGGAGTCTTATGATTATTATTTTGTTTTTGAAGTATTCCAAAAGTCAACAACACATGAAATACATGTAAAAGTTGTAAGATACCAATCTAAGGAGTCTTATCAAGTATTATTTTATTTTTGAACTATTCAAAAAGACAACACATGAAATACATGTAAAAGTTGTAAGATAGCAAT
>ML801441.1:36259-59403 GCA_009831015.1 Picea engelmannii | reverse complement strand
CTTTACTACAACACTAAGTGCTTTTGGAATTGAGCATATATAGTGCGCAGCTATCTTTGAAACAAAAGACTTCCCTGGGTTGATAATTTATGTTTCACTTGGTTGTTTAAAATTAATTAAGCAATTATAGTGACCAACACTAAGTATAATACTTCTCAAGAACATATTTGGAATATTGAAGAGGACATAACAAATATCTATCAATCCAGTATGAATGGAGTATTTAGTGAAAATGAATTGAGAGACTTAAAATAGAAGGAATCTACCAAGAAAGATCTCTTAGGTTGGGAGGAAGCTAAATGGAGACAAAAGAGTAAAGTGACATGGATAGGTCAAGGTGATGAAAATACTTGATTTGTTCATAATTATGCTAAAATGAGGAAAAATATCAATATTGTATGGAGTATTAAGAGAGAGAGAGAGGTGAACAATTCCATAGTTTCAGGGATATGGAAGATGTTGGCACAAATCATTTCACACATATTTTCAAGGAACCTCCTAGAGAAAATATTGTTGAGATAGTTCAAATGGGATATTTATTCCCTAACTTTCTAGATTAGGATGGGAATAGGGCTCTTATGAAGGGGGTCACAATGGTTGAACTAGAAGTGGTAGTGGACTCTTTTCATAAAGATAAAAATACAAGGCCAGATGATTAGTCCATTGAATTCTATGAAAGGTTTTCTGAATTGACAAGTAAGGATTTATTGCTAGTTGTCTAGGAATCCATGATTTCTAGTAAGGTTCTTGAGGAAATCAATAACATTCTTAGCAATGAATTTAAAGAAAGATGTTCTAGATTCATTTGATGATTTTAGAACCATCTCTATTTGTATGTTGTGTATAAGATAAGCTCTAATATTATTGCTAGAAGACTCAAGCTTGAACTATTTGTTATGTAATACCCTGATTTTGAGTCCTGGGATTAATAATGTATTTTGTTTATTTGATGAAAGGCTAGAGTGCCTAAACAAGTTAAAGGGGTTAGAGTCCCTAGGAAATGTAATACTTTTATCATTATTAATAATAAAATACATTAGTGGTTGTGAGACTAGGCCACCAAGAAGTGTGCATCACTTCCTTTGCTACTCATTATGAGGGGGCACTCCACAATTAATGTTGTAGTTTGCTTTAGCTATTTCTATTGTAGTCAATTAGTTTGCATCAACAATTCATGTTGCAATCCTTTAGTTCAGTTCAACAATTTCTATTGTAAACAACTAATAATGAGGAGCAAAAATTCATCTTGTTTATAGAAAGTATTTCTCTCTCACTGAATGAAAGGGATGGTTATTTTATGTTCTAGTCTTTTCTTCTCAATTTCCATATATGCCTTGTTCTATGTTCTTCGCTATCTAATATTTTTTCTTCATTGCACATTGAGTTTTTTTGTGTGCGTTTTTTAGATCTGAATGTAGATCAATTGGTAGTAGAGCCTGGAACTCAACAAGCTTCTTATCGACGTCAAGAATTAGACGAGAATCCATCCACTAGTTCATAATTTTTTTTTCATCAGTGTGTTCATGTTCTCAGATTGCAAAATGCTCGTCACGGGGTTTTAGTACACCCTCCTCAATGTTTCTCTACACACCCTTCTTAGTTTTTTCTAGTGTGCCCTCTTCATAAGGTCTAAGTGTGCCCTTCTCAGGGTTTTCCAGTGATCCCTCTTCATAGGGTCATAGTGTGCTCTTGTCACAGGAGTTTTAGTATGCCCTTGCCACAGGAGTTCAATGCACCCTCTTCACAGCATGGAAATGTGCCTTCTTGGATGCTACTCTCAGGGGCGTCCCATCGATTTCTTGTAGTGTGCATATCCTACTGGAGGAGTCTCTTTAGAGTGAACCATGTTGCCTCATAAAGAACCATCCACAAAGGACTCTGCATCCACTATGTCTGCACAATTAAGGATTTAGCTCTTTCTCTTCATGAATTACTCCTTCTGCAACAACGACGAGCTCCAACACCCATGTAGCTCGATACGTGTTTTCAATTGCCAAAAATTACGGGCCAAATGAATGGAGAGATTGTCCATTCTTGTATCTGCAACCTTCCACCTACTTTAAGATATGTCTTGAGATGGAATAGGACATGAAGCTTCATATCGTCAGCCTGTAGTTGGATGGAATTACACAAGCTTGGTGGGATACTCAACTTGAGAATTATCCATTGGTTAGTGAGCTAGGTGAGCCAACACCTACAATGCCTACACACCTCACTTCTTGGGAATACTTTTTCCATGCCTTATGAGACCGCTTCTATCCCACAAATTATCGCTAGAACCTTCTTGCTAAATGGTTTTAGCTTTGAAAACTCTCCAATCATTCAATACAGAGCTACATCGATGTCTTTTGCAAGTTGTGCATCCATGCACATTTTCGACTTGGAAGAGGTACTAATTGTCAAATTTGATTCAGGTGTATTAATGATTTTTCATCGTGAAGTTGATTTGTTTGAGGGTCCTTCCTTGGACAAGGCCTTTCTTAGAGCCTTGGTTGTGGAGAATAAAGTGGCTCCTTGAATATACTCTCCTCAAACCTGATCTGATCCTTCTACTGTTAGTCCTTCTCATTCTCATGTTTCCCCTTCTTCCCCATCTAGTACACCCATACATGCGCCCTAGTGTACCTTTCACAAGATCAACTTGCATGATTTTGTCAAATATCAGGCACTTAAAAACCTTCACACCAACAAGACTTTATTTTCATAGGTCGCTCATCCAGATTCCCCTGACCATCCTGAAGTTGTCTCTCTCAACAATCCTACCGAAGTTGAACCCTCACTTATCTTGATGACTGCTAATGAACCCGACACCTCTAATGTACCCCTATTTACACACAATTTTCAGATTAAGCATGAGCTAGATACTCTAATCCTGGACAATGGAAGTCAAAAGAACCCAATTCCCAAGATTTGGCACAATGCCTTCAATTACCCACCACTCCGCACCCAGCTCCATTTCAGCTCTGTTGGGTACAAAAGGGAGGCCCTTGTCTTATTGTTTCCCAGTGTTGTACAATGACCTTTGTTATTATCCCTTTCTGGGATATTGTGGTGTGTGGTGTATCCCCATTACATTGTGTCGATTTGTTACTTGGCCTTCCCTACCAACAGGATTGATACACTGTGTACCATGCTAAAACCCATCAATACCACCTAGAACAGGAGGGGTGCACCTATGTTCTTACGTCCTCTACTCTTAAATCCACCCATCCTATTACTGGTCATCCATTCATTAAGCAAGTCAGCATGAACAAAGACATCTCTATGTGCTTAGCGTGTCCCATTAAACTAGATAACTTAACCAACCTTGCACGTCCGGACATGGCTCCCTTGCTCCAAGAATTTGCAGATGTCTTCACTCAACTCACAAACCTACCCCCAGCTTGATCTATTGAACACATGATTGATCTCATTCGTGGCGCTTCTTTTCTCAATGCCCCATCCTATCGCCTTGCTCCCCGAGAGGATGATGAGATAGAACGCCAAATTGGACAACTTTTGAACTCAGGCTATATTCAACCTTCATCATTGCCTTGTGCATCCCTATCCTTTATTGTTCTCTAAAAGGACGCATCTGAATGGTGCCTTGTGACTGATTACCATGCCCTTAACAAAGCTACAGTTAAAAAATGCTACCCACTACCCCAAATTGAGGATTTGTTGGACCACTTACAAAGGGCTTGTTTCTTCACAAAGATGGATTTGATAGTTGGCTACCACCAAGTTCACATGAATGCAGAAAACACATGGAAAACCACTTTCAAGACCAAGTTTGGGCTTTTTGAGTAGCTGGTAACGCCATTTGGGCTGACAAATGTGTCGACCACCTTTATGAGGTTAATTAATGATATCTTTCGACCACACTTGGGTAAGTTTGTGGTTATTTATCTTGATGATATATTGATATTTAGTAAGTCTTGGGAAGATCATATTCAACATGTCCATAACGTACTTGAGCTATTGTGGGTGCATAAGCTTTAGGTAAAGGAAAAGAAGTCATATTTTGGATAGACATCAATTTAGTATTTGGGTTTCATTTTAGACACAGCAGGGGTTCGCCCAGATCCATATCGGGTATAGTTTCTGGCACAATGGGCAGGGCCCTCTAATGCACATGACCTCAAGAGTTTCATGGGTGGTATCAATTTATATAGGAAATTTGTCTCCCATTTTTCTTAGCTGGCCCATCCTCTACACTAGCTCTCCAATCATGCCAAATTTATTTGGAATGCAAAGGTTGTGCACCACTTTTCCAAGATCAAGACAACATTATGTTCTTCCCATGTTCTTCCTTTGTCAAATATGACTCAACCTTTTGAGAATGAGACATATACATCTCAGTTTTCCATTGGGGTTGTTCTTAAACAGGGAGGTCACCCGATGGCATACCATCCGGAAACTCTTGTAGAGGTCAAATTTAATTACAACACCTATGACAAGAAGTTCTACATTTTGGTATAGGAATTGTAGCAGTGGCGCCATTATATTCTCGACAAATAAATAATTCTTCACATTGATAATCACCCCCTGATATTCATCAATTTGTAGAGCAAGATTCAAGAGCAGCACCATCTAAAGTGGGAAGCCTATATTCAATTGTTCCAGCTCATAATCAAATATAAGAAGGGTAACACTAACAAGATGGATGACTTGTTAACTCGACCACCTACTCAGGTCTTGCACACTTTAGCGGTGCGTTGTGTATCATATGATGCATGGAAAGACATGTACGCAACATATCTATGTTTTGGTGAAATTTGGGGAGTATTGTAGTAGCCTACAGTAATCACTCAGACTCCCTTTATGGAATATGATATTTGTGATGGTTGGATTTACAAACTCAACTAACTATGTGTGCCACAGTTCAAAGATCGATGTATTCTCATTCGTGAAGCACACGCCTCTGCGTGTGGGGGGGATTTTGGCACAACCAAGACCATCCCCAATCTCTAGCGCCACTTCTACTGGAATGTGCTGCCCAAAAATGTGGATAAATTCATTCACACTTGTTCTCTATGTTCACAAACTAAGACATCCAACCACAAGCATGGTATGTACCATCCTTTACTAGTGCCCTCTCCTCCTTGGGAATCAATTTCCATGAATTTTTTGAGTGGTCTTCCTACCACTCTCCGCAAACACGATGTTATTTGGATATTCCTTTGTTGTTTTTATAAGGTGTCTCTTTTTCTCCCCTGCCATAATACTACCTCTATTGCTTAGACTATAGACCTCTTCTTCCATTATATTTGGCCTCACTTCAGATTTCCTAGTAGCATTATTTTTTATAGGGATTCTCTCTTCCTCAACACCTTCTGGCGAACTCTCTATTCCTTGTTGGGTTGCCAATTTTGTTTTTCCACTGCCTTTCACCCCCAGACCGACGAAAAAACATAAGTTGCCAATCGTACTTTGGTCCACTCACTTCGTAGCTATTTTTCTAAAAACAAACAATGGGAAACTTATATGCATATTATACAACATAGTTACAATCAGACCACTCATTCCTTCACTAGTTTCTTTCCCTTCAAAGTTTGTTTTTTGTTTCATCCCATTGCACCCTCAGAGATGCCCCTCACCCTTGACCCTTCAGGGTCTACACACCAACAATAGGAATAACACTTAGCATAGTGTTTTATCCACCATATAGCACAACATCATACCCAGGTAGAAACTGCCATACAAGCAGCTCAAGAATGTGCAAAACAGAGGCATGACAAGCATCACACACAATTGTACTTCTAGCTAGGAGATCATATTTGGATATCGCTGGAAAAGCACTTCTTCAAAGGCCAACACTATAAGTTTCACCCTCTACATTATGGCCCATACACTATTATGGGATGAATTTGCGAGAATGCATATCACCTAGACTTGCCTTCACAACTCAACATCCACAATGTGCTCAATGTGAATAATCTCAAGTTGTTCAAACCACCTCTACTTGAAGAAACCATCACAGTCCATCATCAAGTGGATAATATTCTAGATTTTCAACCTCATTTGCTTGTCGATACCATTCTTGACTCCAAGACCTGAACCACTCGCCAGCATAAATATGTTTCATATCTTGTGGTTTGAAAGGGACAAACACCAACTCAAGAAAAATGGATGTCTACAAAGACATTGCAGTGCAATTTCCCTCATTTGCTAACAAAAGCATGGATGCTTCTAGATCTAAACAAGGAGGAATTGAGCTACCAAGAAGTACGCACCACTTATTTGGCCACTCATGATGAAGGGGAGCTCCATAATTAATGTTGTAGTTTGTTTCAACTATTTCTATTGTAGTCATTTAGTTCACTTCAACAATTTCTATTGAAATCTTTTAGTTCACTTCAACAATTCTTGTTGCAAGCCTTTAGTTCGCTTCAACAACTTCTATTGTAAACAATTGATAATGAGGAGGAAAAATTTGTATTTTTTATAGAAGGTGCTCTTCTCTCACTGAATGAAAGGGAAAGTTGTTTTCTATTCTAATCTTTTCTTCTTAATTTTCGTGTATGCTTTGTTTCTTTGTTCTTCATTATATAATCATTGTTCTTAATTGTGCATTGAGTTTTGTTGTGTGGATTTTTCATATTTGAATGTAGATCAAAGATGGACGAGGAAAAGATTTAATATAGGGGGATATGATTCCATGAGAGAGGGGGAAAGCTGAGGAGCTAATCCTTTACATTTTTAAATTATTTTTATTTTACCCACCTTGGAATTTTTGAGAGAAAGAAGGGGGTTACGTGAGTTTCTTGGGGGAAGGCCACATTATGATTTTGATATTTAAACCATGTTATTAATTGTCTTGGGGGTTGGACATTGATGCAAGAGCATCCCTCACGACAAGCAAAACCAACGTGGAAGCAGAAGACAGCTGGAAGACGTCCAATGCAAGTTTTTTGAATTTTAAATTTTTTCTCTTGAAGTTGATGCGCAAACATAAATGAGATCATTTAATTTAGGCACCTTGGAGAAAATGTAATCAGACCTCGAGCCATACGCTCTCGTCTGAGATAGACAGAGGCATTTATGGTAGTAGTTGCAGGTAGATAGAATTGAATTCTTAGATTAGATAGTTCTAGAAGGAAGAGGGAAAACCGACTATAGACACCCTCATTTGTATCATTGTAACATTAGCCAGCATAGTTCAGAACAAAAAGAGCATAGGAGAATAGCAGAGAATTGTAGAAACACCCAGGTACAGATCTTGAATTAATAGAAGGAATTGATTCAGAGTCATGGCTGTTGTGTTATTCTCTGTGTATGTGTGTTGAATTATCTGCTTATGAATATTACTTCCTGTTATGCATTTTTTGTTATGCGTGTGTGTGATTTCATGTGTTAAGATCAGAATCTGAGAGGAAGTGAGTGAGTTTCAATTGTTTCTCCCTTTGAGAAAGTATTCTTGCAAGGAGTGTAGTTGAAGTCGTCTGCAAGGGGTGCGTTGACAGAAGGCTCAGGGAGAGGTAGCTTTGTTCTCATTCGTCGTGAAGGTGCAGTCAGGCACAGAGTCGTGCAAGGAGTGCGCAGGCTAACGGAGAGTCTCAGTTGGGACACTGAGCAGAAGCTTTTGGGAGACTGCTGTTGCAGGAGTGCGCAGAGTCGAGTGACTTCAACAATTAGACGTGATTGAATATTTGCCACAGAAACGCGCGCAAGAAGTTCCCTGAAGGACTTGAGAAGTCGAGAACAAGCTCATGAGGTATAGGCCTTCGAGTTCACTGAAGAACGAGTGCAGGGAAGCTGTCGTTGGAAGTCGGAAAGTAGCGTCGCAGGTTGGCGAAAGGGCGAAGGAGTCTCGTGGAGAGATACTCTTTTCATTTCGCGGATTTAACAGGGAAGAACGGACGGTCGAAATCTTCTGAAGAGATTTCGTAAAGTTCCGAGGACCGCCAGATCGTGCAGAGGTGCAAGGAGGTTACGGCGAAGGAGATTCCGAAGAGGTTGAAGCTCAGAAGAAGTAGAGCCGTCGATCAAGGTCGCGGGATCCGTCGGATCTACACGAGGTCTTGTGTCTTGGGGAATCATGAGTTGAAGCCCCAAAAGTTGTGCAACAGAGTGGCGAGATCGCAAGACGCGATAAGATCAGAGCCGTTCATTGTGGAGGACACGCGTAAGGAGATCCTCACATCTCGCAGACTTGGGCATTGGAGGATAGAAAGGGAACCCTTTGGTTTCACGAGGAGTGAGGTGGCGAGAAGCCGTGATCCGTCCATCAGAAGAGGACAGGTGCCAGAAATCAGGGATCTTGCAAACTCAGAGCTCGCAGAGTGAATGCCCAGGTATTTGGCGTTAAAAGTCGCGAGACGCAAGGCCACGAAGTGGTGAAGTAGCGAGGGAATCACAACCGTCCATCTGCGGAGGACAGGTGGCAAGATATCAACAAATCTCGCGAACTCGGAGGTTCGTGAGTCGGAGCAGCAAAGAATTGCGACAAAAGTTGCGAGGTTGCGAGACGTGAAATCATGACAGTCGTCGATTTGCGCGTAGGGCCGTGAGGGCGAGTGGAATACAGGTGGCGGAGATCTGAGATCTCGCGAACTCAGGGTTCGCGGGGTAAACGCCCAACATTTGGAGAAGTGAAGTCGCGAGAGGGAGAGGTTGCGAGTTTCGGCACCTCGGATATCAGGAGTCAACGGGTAAAATCGCACGTGCGCCTCGGAGTCTCGGCGCATCGGGTCTTGGAGGTTGAAAACCCGAAGGTTTGATATTACGAGACGTGAAGTTGCGATAGGGGCGAAGTCCCAACAAGGTGGAAAAGGGTCAGCGAGTGGACTAAGGTATCAGACCTCAGGGATACGAGGGTGTAGTGCTCGATCTTTGAACTCGCGAAGTCGCGAGTGCCGAGATCCCGATAAGTACAAGGAGAGGAGACCTAGGAATACTGATGGGGGTATTAAAGGGTCTCGATAATGGATTTGGAGAGCATTTTAGCTCTTCGGGCCGAAGGAAGAGAAGGTCCTGAGGGAGCGGACGTGCCCTAGGTGGTGCATTTGTGTCAGAGTGGTATCAGAGCATAGAACAATTTATTTTCTTTCTGTAGCAGAGGAAAGAAGAATTCACCATGCCGCCAAGAAGAATAGGTAGACAATCACCCGATTCGGAGGGGGAAAGGGAAATGTCCAGAGACAGAGGTAGGCCAGTACAAAATCCAGGCATGGAGAGGGAAGTGCGAAATATTCGTGCTAGAATGGAGGACATGGAGATGTCACAAAGGAGAAACGTTGATGCGGGAGATATCAGTGAATCCGAAGATGAAGGTGACGTTGGACATGAAGAAGAAAAAATACTAGCAGAAGATGCAGCCAATGAGCGTTTAATTAAGGCTATCGCTCGGATGAGTTCGAGAACAAAAATGGACATTCCATCTTATGAAGGGAGTCTGGATGCGGAAGAGCTGCTAGACTGGATTAGAGATCTTGATACTTACTTCGATTATGAAGATATCGAAGATGATAAGAAGTTCAGACATGCCGTCACAAGATTAAAGGGACATGCAGCCTTGTGGTGGGATGAACTGCAAGCTGATATGCGTTTTCAAGGAAAATAGAAAATTAAGAGCTGGGACAGGATGATTGCAAAGATGAAGGCAAAATTCATTCCCAGGGATTATCAAATTTCTCTGTTTAGAAGGATGCAGAACCTGAGACAGAAGATAATGACAGTGAAGGAGTATACTGAGGAATTCTACAGGTTGAATATCAGGGCAGGTCATCGCGAAAGCAATGACGAAAAGGTGAATGGCCTGAGGTATGAAATTCAGGATGAATTAAATTTGGCGACCATCTGAATGGTGGAGGATGCTTACCAATTAGCCCTGAAAGTTGAGGAGAAGCTGAGCCGTAAACAAAGTCAGAGAGGCAGAGGCAGAAGTCATCCCAAAGGCAAGGCAGTTGCCCAAGATAAATACCAGAAGCCTAAGGAGGAATGGAAGAAACCTCAGACTCAGACAGAAGGAGGTGGAACCTCATAGCGAAGGCGTTATGCTGAGCAACGAGGACAACAAAATGAACAAAGAGGAGGATATACTGATAATGATAGATTTCCTCATACCAGAGGAAGAGGAAGAGGAAGAGGTGGAGTAATTACATGCTTCACGTGTGGGAAGAATGGACACAAGTCATTCAAGTGTCCAGAGAAAAATAAAGAAACTAGGGAGACTCACATCGTCGAGGCACAGAGGCGAGATGTTGAGACAGAGTACGCTGAAGGAGAAAGATCGTTGGCAATGCATAAAGTCCTTTTGACGCCAGAGAAGGAGATGGAGAATCCAGCACAGAGGAACAATCTTTTTAGGACTGCTTGCAAGACCAAAGATAGAGTATGCAAAGTCATCGTGGACAGTGGAAGCACCGATAATCTCGTTTCAACCGAGATGGTGGAAAAGCTGGAGCTGGAGACAACTGATCACCCGAATCCATACAAAGTTTCATGGATACAGAAGGGACATCAGGTAAATGTCACTAAACAGTGCTTGGTTGACATTAAGATAGGAGGATATAATGATAAGGTTTTATGTGATGTTATTCCTATGGATGTCTGTCATTTATTGCTGGGTAGACCATGGCAATATGATAGAAATGTAATTCATGATGGGAGAATGAATACATATACCCTAGAGAAGAATGGGAGGACTCATATGTTGTTTCCAATTGAAGATAAAGAGGTGAAGCCGGAAGTAAGCAACAGAGTACTTCTCATGAGTGGGAAGGAACTTCTTATAGAAGTTAATAAGAAGGAGGATCCACATTTATTTGTGGTCAGGAAACCGAGAATTGTTTTGACTAGCACAAGAGTGGATGATTTTCCAGGAGAAGTTCAAGAACTGCTGGAAGAGTTCGCTGATATTGTGGTGGATGAATTACCTCATTCGTTGCCGCCAATGAGGAGTGTGAGTCATCATATTGATCTCATACCAGGATCTAGTTTGCCGAACAAAGCCACGTACAGATTGACGCCGCGGGAGAATGAAGAAGTTAAACGACAGGTCCAGGAGTTGTTGGACAAAGGATTGGTCAGGGAAAGCTTAAGTCCATGTGTTGTTCCAACAGTACTCAGTCCGAAGAAAGACAGAGGCTAGAGGATGTGCACTGATTCAAGGGCGATCAACAAGATAACTATCAGGTATAGATTCCCATTGCCAAGAATGGATGATTTGATGGATTGCTTAAGTGGGGAATTTTTTTTTTCAAAGATAGATTTGAAGAGTGGATATCATCATATTCGTATGAGAGAAGGTGACGAATGGAAAACAACATTCAAGACAAACAAAGGTTTGTATGAATGGCTTGTCATGCCGTTTGGCTTGACGAATGCACCAAGTACCTTTATGAGGTTGATGAATGAAGTCCTGAGGGAATTCATCGGAAAATTTGTCATCGTATATCTGGATGACATATTGGTTTTCAGCAAGACAAAGGCTGAACATTTGAAGCATTTGGCTATTGTGATGAAGAGATTACAGCAGGAGAAGCTGCTGATAAACATGAAGAAGTCCTCATTCATGAAGACATAACTCATTTACTTGGGGTTTGTTATATCTGCAAATGAGTTGAGGATGGATCCAGATAAGGTGGAGGTAATCAAGAATTGGCCATCACCGAGGAACGTGTTCGAGGTGAGGAGTTTTCATGGACTGGCTAGTTTCTACTGAAAATTCATTAGGAATTTCAGTGGAATTAGTGCAGCGATGATGGACACAGTCAAGAAAAGACATAAATCTTTTCACTGGACGGAAGAGGATGAGAAGAGTTTCAATTTGTTGAAACGAAAGATTACAGAGAAACCAATTCTGGTGTTGCCAGATTTTCAGAAGACATTCCAGGTGAAATGTGATGCAAGTGGGTTTGCCATAGGAGCGGTCTTGAGTCAGGAAGACAAGTCGATTGCATATTTCAGCGAGAAGCTGAATGAGGCAAAAGAAAAGTACTCCACATATGATAAAGAATTCTATGCCATCATACAAGCATTGAAGAAGTGGAGGCACTATTTGATTCCAAAAGAATTTGTCTTATATAGTGATAACCATGCATTGCAGTATGTGACTCAACAAGAAAATTTGAATCAGAGGCGTGTTAAATGGGTAGAATACATGCAAAATTTTACATTTGTAATTAAACATATTTCAGGTACTGCTAACAAAGTTGTTGATGCTTTGAGCAGGAAAAGTTTGTTGTTGCAGGAGTTCAAAGTTAGGACGTTAGGCTTTGATGATCTTAAGGACATGTATGCAGATGATTCAGACTTCAAGGAAGCTTATGAAGCAGCTGGGAATCCAGTTCTCAGAGACAGAAGCCAGTGGATAGAATATGTGTTCCAGGATGGATTGTTGTTCAAAGGCAATCAACCGTGTATTCCAATTTGCTCCATGAGGGAGAACTTGTTAAAAGAAAAGCACAGTGGTGGATTAGCAGGACATTTTGGTCATGACAAAACATTTGAAAAGCTGAGCGAGTCATACTTTTGGCCAGGGATGCGATCATAAGTCAAGAAGTTTGTTGACAGATGCAGGATTTGCCAGCACTCAAAGGGAAGAAAACAGAATGCAGGATTTTATCATCCATTACCCATACCTGAGAGGCCATGGGATGAAATTAGCATGGATTTTGTATTAGGATTTCCAAGGACACAAAGAGATGTTGATTCAATCTTTGTGGTGGTGGATAGGTTTTCTAAGATGGAAAATTTTATTCCATGCCAGAAGACCAGCGATGCGACTCACATCGCAAACTTGTTTTTCAAAGAGATTGTAAGACTTCATGGATTGCCGAAAAGCATAGTTTCGGACAGGGATACCAAATTCATAGGGAATTTCTGGAGAACATTGTGGAAGAAGCTTGGAACAAATTTGATGTTTAGTTCTGCTTATCATCCTCATATGGATGGGTAGACAGAAGTAGTCAACAGAAGTCTGGGAGACTTTTTGAGAAGCTTGGTGACAGAGCAACATAGCAGTTGGGATAACATATTACCGCAAGAAGAGTTTGCTTACAATGACTCAGTGAACAGGAGTATAGGAAAAAGTCCATTTCAAATTATATATGGGATGCAGCCGAGAGGAGTCTCTGAATTGAGGGATTAAGAATAGACTGCTACTAGCAGTGCTAGTGCAGGAGAATTCACTGAAGCGATGAAAGAACTTCATAGCCAAGTGAAGGAGCAGTTGCTGAAATCAAGCCGAGAGTACAAGCGTAGAGCAGATCAACATCAGAGACAACTTCAGTTTGAGGTTGGTGATCTGGTCCTAGCACATTTGAGGAAGGAAAGGTTCCTGAGAGGAACATACAACAAGATGAAGATGAAGAAAATCGGTCCGTGTAAGGTCTTGAAGAAAATGGGACAGAATGCTTATGAGATCGAGTTACCAGAAGGCATTGGAATATCTCCGATATTTAATGTTTTGGATTTATATCCATATAAAGATGATGAAGAAGGAGCAGAAAGTTATGATCAACCAGAGATCCAATGGTAGAAGAAGATGCCAGTTGCAGAAAAGCCACAGATGGAGCAGATACTGAATAAAAGAGTGGGTAAGAAAACCAGAAGGAAAGAATATTTTGAATATTTGACCAAGTGGAAAGGACACCTAGTTGAAGATGCCAGCTGGGAGACTGAAGCAGAAATTTTGAAACATGGACATACCGTGCAGGATCTCATGGACAGGAGCCCATGAAAATTTTCAAGCGAGGGAGTATGATGCAGGAGCATCCCTCACGACAAGCAAAACCAACGTGGAAGCAGAAGACAGCTGGAAGACGTCCAGCGCAAGTTTTTTGAATTTTAAATTTTTTCTCTTGAAGTTGATGTGCAAACATAAATTAGGTCATTTAATTTAGGCACCTTGGAGAAAATGTAATCAGACCTCGAGCCATACACTCTCGTCTGAGATAGACAGAGGCATTTATGGTAGTAGTTGCAGGTAGATAGAATTGAATTCTTAGATTAGATAGTTCTAGAAGGAAGAGGGAAAACCGACTATAGACACCCTCATTTGTATCATTGTAACATTAGCCAGCATAGTTCAAAACAAAAAGAGCATAGGAGAATAGCAGAGAATTTTAGAAACACCCAGGTACAGATCTTGAATTAATAGAAGGAATTGATTCAGAGTCATGGCTGTTGTGTTATTCTCTGTGTATGTGTGTTGAATGCTCTGCTTATGAATATTACTTCCTGTTATGCATTTGTTGTTATGCATGTGTGTGATTTCGTGTGTTAAGATCGGAATCTGAGAGGAAGTGAATGAGTTTCAATTGTTTCTCCCTTTGAGCAAGGATTCCTGCAAGGAGTGCAGTTGAAGTCATCCGCAAGGGGTGCGTTGACAGAAGGCTCAGGGAGAGGTAGCTTTGTTCTCATTCGTCGCGAAGGTGCAGTCAGGCACAAAGTCGTGCAAGGAGTGCGCAGGCTAACGAAGAGTCTCAGTTGGGACACTGAGCAAAATCTTTTGGGAGACTGCTGCTGCAGGAGTGCGCAGAGTCGAGTGACTTCAACACTTAGACGTGATTGAAGATTTTCCGCAGAAACGTGCACAAGAAGTTCCCTGAAGGACTTGAGAAGTCGAGAACAAGCTCAGGAGGTATAGGCCTTCGAGTTCACTGAAGAACGAGCACAGGGAAGCTGACGTTGGAAGTTGGAAAGCAGCGTCGCAGTTTGGTGAAAGGGCGAAGGAGTCTCGTGGAGAGATACTCTTTTCATTTCGCGGATTTAACAGGGAAGAATGGACGGTCGAAATCTTCTGAAGAGATTTCACGAAGTTCCGAGGATCGTCAGATCGTGCAGAGGTGCAAGGAGGTTACGTCGAAGGAGATTCCAAAGAGGTTGAAGCTCAGAATAAGTAGAGCCGTCGATCAAGGTCGCGGGAGCCATCGGATCTACACGAGGTCTTGTGTCTTTGGGACTCGTGAGTTGAAGACCCAAAAGTTGTGCAACAGAGTGGCGAGATCGCGAGACGCGATAAGATCAGAACCGTTCGTTGTGGAGGACACGCGTAAGGAGATCCTCACATCTCGCAGACTCGGGCGTTGTAGGATAGAAAGGGAACCCTTTGGTTTCACGAGGAGCGAGCTGGCGAGAAGCTATGAGCCGTCCATCAGAAGAGGACAGGTGTCAGAAATCGGGGATCTCACGAAATCGGAGCTCGCAGAGTGAACGCCCAGGTATTTGGCGTTAAAAGTCGTGAGACGCGAGGCCATGAAGTGGCAAAGTAGCGAGGGAATCGCAACCGTCCATCTGCTGAGGACAGGTGGCAAGAGATTGACAGATCTCACGAACTCGGAGGTTCGTGAGTCGAAGCAGCAAAGAATTGCGACAAAAGTTGCGAGGTTGAGAGACACGAAATCACGACAGCCATCGATTTGCGCATAGGGCCATGAGGGTGAGTGGAATACAGGTGGCGGAGATCTGAGATCTCGCGAACTCGGGGTTCGCAGGGTGAACGCCCAACATTTGGAGAAGTGAAGTAGCGAGAGGGCGAGGTTGCGAGTTTCGACACCTCGGATATCGAGAGTCGACGGGTCAAATTGCACGTGCGCCTCGGAGTCTCGGCGCATTGGGTCTCGGAGGTTGAAAACCCAAAGGTTTTATATTACGAGACGCAAAGTTGCGATAGGGGCGAAGTCCCGACAAGGTGGAAAAGGGTTAGCCCGTGGACTAAGGTATCGAACCTTGGGGATACGAGGGTGTAGTGCTCGATCTTTGAACTCCCGAAGTCGCGAGTGTCGAGATCCCGATAAGTACAAGGAGAGGAGACCTCGGAAGACTGCTGTGGGTATTAAAGGGTCCCGATAAGGGATTTGGAGAGCCTTTCAGCTCTTCGGGCCGAAGGAAGAGAAGGCCCTGAGGGAGCGGACGTGCCCTAGGTGGTGCGTTTGCGTCAACCATTCATTCTTAATCAAAAATATTTTTTGGATCCATTCCTCTCTAATTCACTCTTATGCTCATTCTTGGTTTTTGCATGGGGAAGGGAAAAGGAATTGTTGAAGGGAAGTATCCATGGTTGCATAGTTGTAATTAATTATTGATTATTTCATAAACGGAGGGAAGCCTGTGGGCATGAGAATAATGGAAATTGAGAGAGAACTATCTTCATCTGAGAATCTTGAGACTTTCTAGCATTGATATTTCCTTACTATAACCACTGAAGCCTTGGAAAGAAGTGGACAACCCGAGGGACTGCATGGAAGTGAAGAGGGTTCATTCTCTTTGAGTGCTGCAAGTTGAAGGGGAAGAGAGTTGGTAAATTGGATTTTATGTATATTGAGAAACCTTTGAGACTTTGATTGTTGATTGGGTTGGGAACCTGAGTGTCAGTATGAGACCCATCCTTGTGGATTCATAGCCCTAGCTCGGGGGTGACCTGCTGTTGAGATTTGGAACAACAATGTCTAAGGTTGGGTGGAACGTCCTTGGTCTGTAGCCAGTTAGCGATTGATTTTGTTAAAGATAAGTGTTCTATGTCATGGTTTTATCTGCTTGTATATTTATTTTCGATGTGAATTAATTACTATTTATGATATATGTATTTGTAATGTGTCTTGTTGTTGGTTATTGTTGTGCATGGCATATGGTTCATTTCTTTTATGGTGTAACATGAATCTTGATTATTGCTTGTGTTCCTTTCATGCTTCTTTGTTAATTAATTGGTATTAGAATTTGAATTGGCTCAAGAAGTGTTGTTCTTGGGTCCGGTGGGCATGCCCAGCCTGTTGTACGGTGGTTGGGTACATCACATGTTATCTCAAGTGAACAATTTGGTTTTCTAAATGGTAGATAGATTCATGAAGAAATCAATATTCTCAATAAGGTTTATGTATTATTAAGGTAAGGAAAAGGTCCTGTTTTATCATCAAGATAGATTTGTCCAAAATGTATCATAAACTTAGTTGGTCTTACCTTAGGTTGATTATGTTATGTGTTGGATTTTGTCAAATTGTGAATTGGGTGGAAGGTTCAAATTCATTTATTTCCTTCTCCTTAGTGATAAATGGTTTGTTACATATTTGTTCTCTTCATCCAAATGCTTGAGGTAGGGGTTTCCTCTTTAACCTCTTTTTTTTCTTCTTATAGTTGAA
Source organism: Picea engelmannii (assembly GCA_009831015.1). Taxonomy (NCBI): domain Eukaryota; kingdom Viridiplantae; phylum Streptophyta; class Pinopsida; order Pinales; family Pinaceae; genus Picea; species Picea engelmannii. The sequence goes on along the minus strand of ML801441.1, from coordinate 42,340 downwards.
GGATTAAGTAGTTGTATACTCCATTAAATAAGTAATAGAGATCTAAAAGGTATCAATATAGGGAGCCATATCAATTTAACCTGTATACTCTTTGCAGATGATGTCTTACTCTTTGGTGATGGATTGTTAAGGGATGCAAAGGTAATTCATTGAGCACTATAGCTATCCTGAAAGGCCACTAGGATCAAGGTGAATGATTAAAAATCCTCTATATTTTATCATAGAGTGGTGAAGGGGAAACAACAAGATATATAATAATTACCCCCTTTTCAAAAAGGATACTTTCATTTATGGCTCAAATACCGAGGCTTCCATCACAAGCCTAATGAGTATGGATTCATATATTGGCTTTGTCTATAAAAAACATCGAGAATAAGGTTACCTCCTAGTATATTAGATGGATCTCATTAGATGGTAGATTAACCCTAGTTAAGGCTATCTTGGAGGTTATTTTTGTCTATTGATGGTATTTGCAATATATCCCTAAAGGAATTCTTCACAAAGTCAAGAAGAATATTTTTAGTTTTCTTTGGACTAGGAAGACTAAAAAAGAGAAAATGGATTTAGTTAGATGGGATATGTTAGCTAGGTCTAAGAAGGAATGATGTTGGGGAGTTAAGAACATATTTCATTTTTCCAAGGAAATTACTACTAAAAGTTTATGGAAGGCGATTTCTAGAACATGATCTAAATTGGATCATTATATTATTTGTCATCGATCTCAATGCTTTCAGAGTGAAAAAAATTGGAGGAATCAACTTGCAAGGTCATTTTAATGGTAGGTCCCAGTTTGAAAAATTGTGGTTTGAAACCTTCTAGAGACATTTTGAGGCATCAAATCGAATTTTTTGGATCAAAACTTTCCTATATTTAGATAGAACCCATTGAAGCTATTATACACATTGATACCTTTCCAACAGTGCAAAAATCTCATCAATCAAAGATCATATGCAAAAGTTATGCCTCCTGGAAGTTGACCTATCATTTTGACCACCATGGTATGAGTGGATGTCATCTCAACGCCCATTACTCACCCATATGGGGCTATATATTTTATTTCAAGGATATTATAGAAGGTCCAAAACCTTATCAAAATTGAGGGTTGAGGAAGTCAAAACCCTACCCCTGGATAGCTATTGGGTGATGTTAAATACTAGGCTGCTAGGAGGAGAAGGGATTCCATTATGTAGCATTGTATATACTCCATAGTTGAGAAAAACACCTAGGAGTGGTATTTTGAGAGAAAAATAGAGGAGGAGAGATATTGTAGTATCCATACATGCCACAGTGTCAAAGGAAACTCCATAGAGAGTGTCTCTTTCTTTGTACTTGCATTTGAAGAAAAGAGAGCAGAGTGGCCTCACCTTCTAGCTAGGTTTTCTCCCATATTAGGTTTCCTAGGTTATATATTATGTTTATTTGTGGATGGTGTGTGAATATTTATTTATGTTCTCTATTTTTCTCATTTCAGCTATTTCATACCATTTAGGTAGAAAACTAGTAATTAAAGAATATGAGATCTAAAGGAAATTAATATTCACAATAAGTATTTTAGTATTTTGTTAGATCTGTTGTGACGAACTATCTAGTGGAATATCCATGATAGTTTACAGATCATATTGGTATCAGAGAAGGTTTTTTTAGAGTATTTACGGAAAGTTGTGGGGATCTAGGAATCGATTTAAGAAGGAAGTCACAGAACCCTAGCCATGGCCAACAAGTCTTCTCATAAAAACCCTCGAGATCCAGCAAAGGAGATATTTGTCAAGATGGAAGAGAAAGTTGTTAAATCTTGCAATATATCCCTCCTCATGGTGGCTATATCAAGCAAGATTAAATCATTCATAGAATTTGGAAGCTTGAACTCAGAGATCAAATCAGACAAGAAACCAAGGGATAATGAAGACCCATAAAAGGAGTTGCGGAAAGAACCTGATAAAGAGAAATTGAGTTCCAGTACCATAAACCCTTCACAATCCTTATTCAATATGGAATCAAAGTGGACATAAAGCCATACCAAGGTGAGATCGATGCATTAAAATTGAATCATGGTTGTAGCAACTAGAATTTTATTTCAACGTTCACCATATAGATGAAGAAAAAAATATATCATTTGCTAGGCTGAAGTTAAAGGTCTGTGATTTAACCTGGTGGAAAATCCATATGGAAACACTTAGTCTAGAGGGTAATCCAATAATAACTAGGTGGGAGGACTTTGAAACCCTCATCAAGTCCCAATTCTACCCTATCGGGTATGTAGAGGACCAATGGATCCGGTGGCACTACTTCAGGTAGAAGCAAGGGTAGAGTGTACAGGAGCACATCACCAAGTTCAGACATATGGCCATCATGATGGGTATCTCTTCCAAGGACCCAAATGTACTCCTCAAGTATATGGGGGATCTACATATCCATATAAAAAATCAAGTGATGATTTTCAAGACAAGAGAATTATATGTGGCATGTGTGCAGGCACAATATTTAGAAAACATATGCCACAAGAAAGGGCAACCAAGTGGTTCCAAGCAGAAGGAGCACTAGGAAGCTTCCAAGGAGGGGAAGAAGAAGTAGAAAGGGGGTGGATGATAAGAAGATGTCAGTCAGTTCACATCAGTGCAAGGATCCTAGCAACCATTGTAACCATTACAATATTGATGGGCACACTAAGGAAAAATGATGGAAACTACATCCAGAGTTGAACCCGAAGAACCACAAGAAGGATGCAAATAAAAATAATATTCTAGCCACATATTCAATCAATCAAGTTGAAAGTATCTCTAATGTGGATGAGAATATTTTTTTCACATCAGTTCAAAATGAGGTGAATCTGAGTAGCCTTCATCACCAGGAAGAGAAGGAGATGAAAAAACTCTTCCACATCAAGATCCAAGTTAAGAAGACCAAGATAAACCCCATGTTCGACTCTAGTTCACAGAATAATCTCATAGCAGTGGATTTGGTTATCAAGATTGGATTGGAGGTTCATGATCATCCTAGCCCATATCCATTGGGATGGGTAAACAAGGATGCAAAGATCAAGGTAATGAAACAATGTAAGATTAAATTTGTTGTAAATGTTGATTTTATTTATGAAGTGGAATTGGACGTAGTACCCCTTGATGTATGTAGAGTAGTGTTCGAAATCCCCTACATATATATGAGGGATGAAATGTTCATGTGGAGAGCTATCCATTTCCAACTAATCAAGGATAGGAAGTCCTACGTCATAAACACACATAAAGGAAAGTCAAATATCTCACTGGTAAGTGCCAACCAACCCAAGGAGGCCTAGTCTTAAGATCATATCATATCATCTTGTACATTGAATATATTGTAAAAGGAGGTTTCCCCCTTGAAGTGGACTGGTATTTATTGATTTTTTATAACTATCAAGGCATTGGTACATAACATTTGGTTCCATAGCATTAATACCAAGGTTTTTCGACTTGAAGAAAGTCATCTTGGAATTTTCACTATAACCTTTTTTCTGGGATACTTCAGCCAACTAAATTTGCAGGTTACTCAATAGACATATCATAGTACTTCTAGTAAAAATTTCAAGTTTTGTTTCGTTATACTTTCATAGATATATTCTATGGAAGATAGGGTTGTTGACTCATCTTAAATTCAATTTTAAACAAGTCATATTGGAAGTTTCTCTATAAAAAAAATTCTCAGACGTTTCAGACATTGAAGGTTTTTGGAGATCGAGGAGACATAGCTAGTTAATTATGGTCCAAATTTAAAGTTTTGGGTCGTTATAATTTTGAAGATATATTCTTTGGAAGGGATTGTGACTACTCCCGAAATTAGTCTCAAATGAGTCATCTTTTTATTTTCACTATAAAACTTTTTCAGTGAAGTTTCAGACTTTCAAATTTTCATAATATTGACAATACATAACAAACTACATGTGGAAAAAATTTCATATTTTGAATCATTGTAGTTTTTGAGATACATCTCATGGAAGTTGGGGTTGTTTACTAATCCTAAAATTAGTCTTAAACAAGACATTTTGTCATTTTTAATATAACGTTTTATCAATGAAGGTTCAGATTGTTGGTCTCCAGTTTTGACCATGTTTTTGCCTATATTATATCACAAAGACCTCCATTTCCATACACAGTACCAACCCTTTTGGCCTTGTTATGACACACTTGATATCTCTTTACCACCCAATGGGGCTACTCAAGGTATTTTTACGTTTCAAGTTATTTTTATGTATTTTGATGCTTTAAATTAATATTGAAACTAATGTGGCTTGAGTTAGGTACTATTTCTATTTGAAACAACATTTTCCAGTACCAGGTACCAGCTCGTAGCCCGTGGAGATACCAACAAAGCTACTAAAGATCCGCGCGTTATGGCCAGAGTGGGAGACAGTTCGATTTACATGATAGATGGAGTCATCACTCATATGCTGATTGAAGGCGAAATTATAGAACATAGTTGTAATACTTCATGACTCACACTTCGTGACACTGCGTGGCACGAAGATGTGAAGACCGTTTTTTAACTGATTTCGAGTTATTTTCGGATCTGGGATCCGTTTGAATTAATGTACTGTTGCTTTAAACTACTTTTGAGGAGGATCTATATAAACAGAAGATCACTCCTAAGAAACGTTGGGTTATGTTATGCTATGAGATATATTTCTGTTAATACAATCTGCCTTTGCGTTATGTTACTTTACTGTCATACGATTTGAGTTATTTCTTCTGAGTAAATGGAGCGTGAAGCATGGCTAGTGTTTGCGTAGAATGATTGAGTAGTTCTAGTTGTTTCTTTCGGCAATTGTACCTTTTGGTTGGGCCCACCAAACAGGTTCAAGTCGCTGCTTTTCTCTGTCTTAGATTTAGTTTATTTCAATATCTTATGATTTGCATGCATGTTAGCTTAGAGTTTGGGAATTAACTTGTTCAGATTCTTGCTTAAATTATTCTTCAACTGTATCGTTTCCAGCATATTAATATCTTCTACGTTGATGAGTGTTGAAAGCATGGTTGATTCCTGTAGAATTCAGAGCATGAACTAGGTTTACTTTGTTTCCAGTTTTCAATCTGAACATAGATTAAAGAGAATGCGAGTTTGAGTTTACTTTGCTTTGGTTAGGATAGTTAGGTTGCAACGTTTTGTTAGGATAGTTAGATTACTCTGCTTTGTTAGAATAGTTAGGTTGCAATTGAATTAGAGGAAGCTTCCGGTACCAGTAGGGTAAGTAGGATATTTCTTTGTTTTTCTTGTAGATAGAGTTAGATTTATTTTCGATATTTAGATTAAAATAATCTTAGGAAATAATCTTTCTGTTATGGCTTAGATAGAAATAGTGATGATTAGATGATTAAGGATAGTGGTAGATAGTCTTGTGAAATCACATTAGAGTAGGAATAGAAGCATTTGCACTTAGGCATAGGACTGTTTTCTGTTGATGAATTACATAGGAGATGATAAGTTTCAGGATAGTCATTAGGATTCAGTTTTTCAAAGTGAGTTTGTGTTTTCTTCTAAGAATAGTATTTAGATAGGGATTAGAATCTTACCCGCACATACAGTGTAGCATCTCTAAGTTTACTTGCCCTGGTTTGACAATTTAGTGTTTCAGGTCATTAAAATCTTTAATATAGAAGCCTGACATTTTTGGCGCCGTTGCCGGGGAGCTGTTTAAAAGGTAAGTTAGATAGTTGTCTTGATTAGATTTAGAATGCACTTAGTTTGGTGTGATATGTTAGTAGGTTTATAGTAAGAGGAGTTGTGGAAACAAAGGGGTGAAAACCGACATATCAGTTATCACAGGTACTCTGAAACTCAATCTTAGTTTCTTTCCCTTCCATTTAGTATGACTTCATGAGAAATAGAGATCATAGAGGTAGATTTAGGGGAAATTTAAAACAACAAAAAGGAGAAACCTCCATCCAAAAAGCGATAGAAATTGAGGCTAAAATTCTGGCTGAGGAAACCATAGAACAAAACCTAGAACCAGGAAACACCATACATCAACAAACTCAAAATCCTGATGATCCAGCCCTAGATGATACAGTTGATCCAGAGAAAATACAAGCTCTTCTCGGGAACCCTAACTCT
>ML801440.1:95041-122423 GCA_009831015.1 Picea engelmannii | reverse complement strand
TGCATCTATGACTGTACATAATGTGTTTCATGTTTCACTTCTTAAGAAATATGTACCTGATGCTAATCATGTTATCGATTGGACTGTGATTCAGGTGGAACCAGAAGGTGTCCTGCAGGTGCATCCTGTGCGCATATTGGACAAGAAAAACAAGCAGCTCCGGAATCAAGCTATAGGGCTTGTAAAGGTCCAGTGGACCTGGTACGGTCCTGAAGACGCAACATGGGAGCATGAAGAAGTTATGCGGGCAGAGTACCCGCATCTTTTTGAAAATTTTTGAAAGAATTGTAGAGACAGTGTAAGTGGCACTGAGGATAGTGCAAAAATAAGGGGAGGGGGATTGCAGTGTCCCCAAGGCCGAGCCCCGTTACAGAACATGTTATATGCAAAGAATTGTAAATGTGTTCTATAGGCTGGTGAGCCAAGTTTTGTATAAGCTGTAGGATTATGTGATTTGTTAGGCCAGGGAGCCTAAGTGTTGAAGGCCAGGAGCCTGTTGATGTACTTATATGTATGCAAATCAATTTATAAAATATAAAAACACCGCCAGTGCAGACCGACCATGATGAATGAGTGATGGGGGACCAAGCGTCCATAGAATGGGCAAAGAACTAGGGGCTAAAAGGTGGGAAAAGGGCTGAGTGCTAAGCCTAGGGGCTTAAGCTTGGGAAATAATATTTTAATATTATTTTTAAAAAAAAGACATGTGCATTTATGTTTATCCTAAGTTCCTGGCAAGGGAGGGAACGTGCAAAGGGGATGCACGATGTGGTATGCATGCAGTTCCCAGGGTGACAAGTGTCAACCCTGGTGCATGCAAATATAAGCCTTGAACTGAACCGTGGGGGGGGAATCTTCCTCCATTCTGACTCGAACCTCTGAACGTAGAATTGGCAATCCCGAGAGCACATTTCCTGAACCATAATTCCCTGTGTTGAACTCGAGTGGAAGAATCCCTGGTTGTTCGGGGAAAACTAAGCTATCCTGTGCGTGAAGCCTGCTCTGAAATCATCCCTTGAGATTATCCTGTGACAGCTGAACCATTTTGAGAAGCGATTGTCGGTGTTTTCCATGGTTGTTGTGACCACGCAGTGCTAGACTGCATGAGGCTTGTTGGCCTGTGAGCGACTCCTCCAGGTGAGAGAGTGTGCAGAGGGAGAAGAGAACTCCTAGAAGGAACCCTGTAGCTGCCATAGATCCCGGAGAATTACGGTCCGGTCTGTTCGTGTAACCCAAGGTAAGGGAGACTGGCAGCCGAAGGACTGTCTAGGTGATAGAGAAGGTGCACTCTCCTGGGGTGGAACAGGCATGTGGGGAATGAGGGTCTGTGTGCAGTGAGCATGGGAGATTCCTGGGAGAGCTTCTTCCTGGTGAATGTGAATGTGTTATCTTCCCCGTAACCTCAGCCTAGCCTAGGATTCTTTCTTTGGGGTGGAGCTCGGTCCCAGCTCGGGGGTGACCTACTGTTGAGATGATGAGCAGTGTGGTCTACGGCTGGGAGGTTCGTGGAAGGCCTACACTTGGTTGGTGATTTCTACAGCTGATAAAAGATAAGTATTCTGAATTATGTTTTGAATATGTTTTGGCACGACTGTGTTGTTCATGTATCATGTTTTCTGTTGTATGCAAATGAAGTGTTGCTGAATACTATGACTTGTTTAATTATAGCTGTACCCATATATTTTACTCCGAGTTTGAGTGTGTTTAATTATGTTAAGCGCATTTGCTTATGATTTCAGTATGAATTATGTAAATATCCATGTATAATGGTAAACTTAGAGGTTTGGAAACCTCAGTAGTGAAAGGGTACACTACACAAAATATTGTCTTTAAGTGTGGAATCGCTAGATCGATGCTATTGAATATCGTGTGAGAGGGGACTTGAGACTTGAAAAAAATACAAGTTCTAGAAATAGATATTGGAATTCATGGGAGAAACACGAGGGGGGACCATGTTGTATCATGTTGGAGAAGATCCCATTTTTTTCAAATGGCCAAAATACAGGTTTCTTTGTTCAATGTCATTGTGTTTTATTGAAGTTGAGGCATTCTAACATTGGTAAAATGTTTGTCTATTTGAAGGATTTTGTTATTAGGCCCCAAATTGATTTCAAACACATTGTCCAGATCTACGACCAATAGATGCAAAAGGGCTTGTAATAGGGAGACTTTTGTTTTATTGGTTGTTCCTTATATTTCATTATAGGATATCTTTGAATATATATTTTTTGCAATAGGACTAATTATTTAAGCTAGTTAACTCCTATTAGTTTGAAAATACTACCATTTGTACAATAGGGAAGTTAGCAGAAGAAGAAAGTGTCGAAGAAATGAAGAAATGTTGTCCTGACAAGAATATCCTAGTGGGTTTGATTGTCTGTTTTATTTTTTTTGGCACACTTACTTATACTGAGAGGGGGGGGTGGGGTAATTTCGGCACCAAATTCTTGTAGGCACCAAATTTATATTATAATGTTTGTAGGCACCAACTTACATGAGACATCAATGTCCTCTCCTGACCACCGACTCAACAATAATGTTCACAGGTACCAACCTACAGGAGACACCAATCTTCTCAACTGAGAACCAACTCAGATCTCCTTGTAGGAACCAATCGATAGCTTCTAAAATCATAGGAACCCACCTATAGGAGACACCAATCTCCCTTATTTGAGCACCAACTCATCCCTTCTTCTAAATACCAATTTTACTGGAAACGTCAATCTCTTGAAGCTATCAATACTACTAGATTATATCTTTCCTCCAAGACTTCACCTATACAAGTTTGTTGTTCTGTCTTTGTTTTCATAGTTCACAATATGCATAGCTTCACAAATTTCTTCATCCTTGCACCTCCCAGCCACCCTTATATAATTTCATTATCTTTCTTTCATTATTTGACTTCCTCATACCTCAGAGTTTCTCCTCCCACGATCCACACTCACTTCCACTTCACCCCCACACCATAAAACAATCATGGAATTACTATTTATACATTTCATACTTCAATGAATCTATCCACATACAAAATTATTTCTATGCATTCGGCTTCATATGTCCTCAAACTAAGCTGCGACATTCATTAGAAACTAACATAGACCCCCTTTGGTTTCGTGTGCAATCTAATTTCAAACCTCATTGCAGAATTCAACACTCATGAGTCATTTGATCAGTCCCTCAAACCAATCATGGTTTTTGATCCATTCTCTACCCATCAAAACATACAACAAACCCTCAACGCTCAGCAGTCATCCAATCTATCCTTGATTTGATCTCAATCATAGATATCATTCCTTTTCCACAAAACACTCCATGCAACCACAATAAACAACATTCATCTGATATTCCCTTGATTAGATATTAGTCGTCGATCTATTGTTATTTATCATATCGAGAACACTTGGTCTTCAACATACAACCATCATTCGATCAGATCTCAGGTTGATCTTGACCATCAATTTGTCTTGATGGATTCACTACAAGTCTACGGAATATATCTTCTTCGTTTCAAACTTCCATGACCTCGAAATTACATCCTCAAGTTCCATCGCACTCACTTTGCACCCATACTTAGAAACTTTTCTAAGTATTTTATCGTGGGTCTAAGGCGTTTTCGTTCAAGCTTCCATAGACTCTAGAATACACCTATTTGTTTTGTCGCACTCATTTTTCACCTATACTTAGACGCATTTCCAAGTATTTCTCTGTTGGTCTATGCAATTAAGTAATTTCGTCAGTAGCCCATGATTAGCACTCGATTGTGACTGTTACTCAAAACAAGGGAGAAATTACTCTATTTTGGGTAATTGATGTTTTATTCCGGAGCAGGATAACTGCAAATAGAATCATTTGTCAAATTATTGTACAATTGAGGGAAATAGGCTTGTGTTTCCTGAAAAACCGGACGAAATGGAGAAGAATGATCCAACAGCCTTCAACAAACTATGAAATTCAAATAGTATGACAAAACTATCAATTAAGAAGAAAGAAAGGCATGTTGTGAAACTACTGGCAATAAATTTTTGCACAAAATCTGTAGGTGAACCAGGATCAGGTGAAGAGATCAGATTGAATCCTATTATGAAGGATTTGATCATTAATGGATATGCAGACGGATACTACATGCAAGCTGGAAAGAGTAAAGGAAATAAGCTACAGAAGAAGGAGACTAAAGATGGAATGGTCGAAGGTACCGAAGAAGACCAGCCTGGTTGGCTTGACACTTTAAAGGAAGAAATTGAAAAGCTAAAATGAAAAATTCATGACAGACTTAAATCAAGTTCAGGGAATCTTGTGATTTTGTATACATATGTCGTTCAGGGTAAAAATCTCAAATGTTTCGGTTTTATTTTTGTAACGTTTCCTAGAAATTAGGAGTTCAGTTTTGGTACGTTACTCCCTCTGTGATCGATATCTATTTTTGGAATCTTGGAGAAGATGATACGTTTTGTATCTTTTATGTAATTTATCTATATATATTGTTAAAAAGATAAATGAATGGTTCGACTGGACGGAGAAGGGCTTGCCCTTGTAGCAGGAAAACTTTGTAATTTCTTGTGGATTTTAATATAAGAAAAGAAGTTTTTCTTAGATAGTCGAGACTCATCACGATGTTGATGTTCAATATGTTTCCTTGTATTTCATAATCATGAATGTATTTTTTTGCTAATAATAATCTTTAGGAAAATAAAGAACCCACCTTGTGGGTGCTCCTTCTCATATTGATTATACTTGTCGTGTGTTTATTAGTTTCTAGTTCAGAATTCGCCCTTGAGTGGTGCTCTATTTTCGGTAGCCAAACTTTATGTTTCTTCTTCTAATGCTATACCAAGAGATTCTCCCTCTATTAGATGCCTCTTGTTGATAGTAGTCTTTCCTTTCTTTTCCTCTACCATCTCATATTACTTATTTGGCTGAAAATAATGCTTATTTTTCCTTTGTTCCCTCTGGAATACATAGCTTATAAATCTTCATACGTTTTCAGGAATTGACCCCATTTCCCAATGGCCTTGCTCTCTTGTTTCATCCTACCACTTTTAAATGTTACCCTATGGCAGAATCTGACCTATGTGTGCACATTGCTAAATTTTTTGAGTATTTTAAATAGCTATATGCCCGACAGAGCCCTCTCTGGTTGGAAGGGTCAAAATACAACCTAAAATTGGATGAAACAGTTACCTTTGTCGTTTATTTTATCAACCGAGAAAATTTACAGAGTGCTAACATTCTGGCACCGTTGCCAGGAGCGAAGCTGAAATATTCCCTGGGAGAAACGACAAAGTTTAGATATGAGTACTGGTGGTGAAAAGTATTTGGACACACAAAGGTTGCATATCATTCACTTGGCGACTCCATTTTCGAGAATCTAGAATTCAAAATTTTCATGGTGACTCCACTACCCAAAGACTCGATAGCCTAAAGATTTTATTGGTGACTCCACTCAACCTTCAAATGTGATTTAGAGACTCCACTAGAAGATGATATTTTGTGACAAAGGTATGAAAGGACATCATGGGAGAAAACAAGTACCTAAAGTTGAGTTTTTTCCAAGACATAATATTTTTTGTTATTAATCACCTTTTGTCCTTTCCTAAACATGCTAAACAAATTTTTCTTCTCCTGTTGCATGCAAATGATGATCATGATAATCTTGAAATTGTATATCCTCCTCTTAAATTTATACAAATATCTCCTCAGTTTATCAATGATTTTGATCAAAATCTCCCATCTGATCCATGTGATAACCATGACCAAGTTGATGAGCCTCATGAAACCAACAATGATATTTCACCTCTTGTACTTGATCCAACACCCTCCAAGACTCAGCGTAGATACAGACCCTTAAAATTACCTCACATCCTTCATGATTTTCCTCCAAAGCACTATAAGTACCTACCTGTGTTTGATGGGTAACTTGATGCCATCACAGCTGAAAAACACATCCAAGAGTTTGATCATTTTATAGATTTGTTTGAGATTTCCCATGACGATGTTTGTATGAGGGAATTCTCTCAATCCTTGAAAGGAGATACCAAAGACTGGTTTAAACATTTGAAGCTAGAGACAATTAGCTCGTGGGAATAATTGAAGAGTGTTTTTTTGAAGTTTTGGAAAAATAATAAATCTCAGGATCTACAAATTACAGAATTCTATGCCTTGAAAATGAAAAGAAATGAAATTATTTCTACATTCAGTAGAAGGTTTTCCAGTATTTATTACAATTTGACCAAATAAATTCAACACACTAAAGTTGCTTCCATGCTCCAATATGCCACTACCTTTCATCTAGACTTATCTTTCCTCCTGATGGAAAGAAGACCTAAGACCTTACATCAAATATTTAATGATGCTCAGGAGATTCAACACAATATCCAAGCATGTGAACATATTCGAACTGAGGGGTTGGATGCTTCAAGACATGAAAGTGAATATGAACAAAAAACAATTGATTGGAATCTTGAGCATAAAATTGATAATATCATAGGTCCTCTTGAAGTTTTAAATACTAATGATTTTGCAAAGGATTATATTCCACTTATTGAAAGAGAGGACACTTATGTAGCTTCTGATCCACCCCATGATAATCATGGAGTTGATTGTTTCATATATTCATTTGTAGACTGTCAAGAAAATGAGTTTACAAATCAACTTGTTGAGGAACAGGTTGATGTCCCAAGCTTTTTCTTGTTAGATGACATTGCAGATGTTGCTAATTTTCCTGTATATGATGAATATGATGATGATTATGATGTTGAATTTCTAGAACAACCAATTGCATGTTCTCTATCAGAAAATGTTCCTTTTCAGCAGTGTAATGAGAGCAATCAACCTACATATCACAGTTACAAAGAAGAAAGTACTGAAACAATTGAAGGAAATTCTTTACCTTTATGATTTTCTTCATTTAAATTGTTGAAATAAAATGCTAAGATCATCATTGAAGAAAAGGAATGTGTGTTGATTCCAAATCACATTGATTCACTAAAACAAATTGACAAGAAATTACAATAATATTCTCATGTGTTTGATGACTCTGTTACTTGTTATATAGAAGGTCTTATCAGTTCAAAATTGCATCCATTGGTCAAAGATGAATCTTGATGCAGACCTCCCCAACCCTCAGGCCGAAGTCCGCTCACAGGATCATTTTTTGTCTCCTTTGAGCTGAATCGGCTCTTTCGATTCCTTGCTGGAATCTCAATTTAATCGATCCATGGGTCCTTTCGAAAGCTCCCCTGTGCGAACAACACTAGATGTGAGCTCCACTTCTCCGTGTGACCACAACGCTATGACCAAGGCCTAACCCAGAAGGCGCTTGTCACAACTCACCACTCGCGAGTTCGCGAGTCGAAACTCCTGACTCTTCCTCCCCAATCTCGCGATACTCGAAATGCCGATATGGGTATGGCTCCTTCCCTTGTCAGTGCCCTCCACATGTGACCACCAGCTAGAATTAACACTAGCACCTCTTGCTACTCGTCACTTCGTGAGTTTCAACGTCGAGCCCCCATGCTCTTATCTCACAAATTCCCGAGATGCGAGAAGTCAACGAAGTGTTGACTCCTTTTGCTAGGCAACGTATGTCCACCTATCTATCACACGGGCCCACCTTGTGGTTCTACCACATGTCCCTCATGCCCAGCTTTGGCACTTCGCGACTTCACTTCCCGAAGTGTTGCCTCCTTTATATCCCGACACCCAAAGTGCCGAGGTCTCGAACTCCTCGTTACTCCTTATCGCAACTCGTGACTTCAGGATTTTTAGGACAAAAGTATCGACTTCTTATCCTCCGATATGCGGAAATGCATAATTCTGACACGTTTCCCAATGTTGGCCCACAATGAAACTTCCTGCCTTTTCGAAATTTCGGACTTCGCAATTTCGCGAATCCTGATGCTAAACTTTCGGTTCTTCACCCCATGAAACCCCGAAATGGTCAACAAAAGCTTGAACTACATGTTTACAAGTACGCCACCTGTCCACTCTCCACTGTCCATGATCTTTAAATCTTTTTTCCCCTTCGGGACTTCGCACTTCGTGAGTTCGTGAATCTCGTTGCAAGGATTTCGGTTCTCCAACTCGCGAAGCCTTGAAATGAGATTACGTGAATGATCCGACAATCCCTGTTGGCTAAGATCCTACGACTCTTTTTCTTCTGAGCTTTACACTTTAGAAAACACTTGTCGTAACTCTCCTTGATCCTCTGCAAGATCTGATGGCCCTTGGGACTTCGTGAATTCTCCACAGAGAATTTCGACCGTCCAATTCCTCCTTGAGGACTCCTGCGAAATGGAACAGGTATTCTTTCACGAAACTTGTCCACCTGTAAACAACGTCACTATGCCTTCTTCCAACACTTCAAGGCATTAACTCTTCTGAGATTTTACCACAAACTCGAGTCTTCAAAAAGACTCCTACACGCACTCCTTCTGGCAACCCTTCAAATACTTCCAAGTATTTGAATTCTTAGACTCTGCGCACTCTATTTGCAACAGTAGTCCTTCAACAACTCCCTCAAGTTGTAAACTCTGAGACTCTACTCAGCCAGCGCACACTTTGCACTGCTCCTGTGCTTAACTTGCACTTCTGCGAGGATGAGAACAATGTTATCCCCCCTGAGCTTTCAAAGACAAACTCCGATTTCTATCAACGCACACCTTGTAGACAATTTCGTTGCACTCCTTGCAGGAAAACTCTTGCTCACATAGAGAAACAATTGAAACTCATTCCTTACTCTCCCTCTCTTCAGATTTCAACATTAAATATGAAATCATACATTCACGCATCAAAGCAAATGCATAACAGAGAGTAACAAGCATATATGAATTAGCATGTACAAACACAGAAAGCTATTGAACACCATGAGTCTGAACTAAAGATCTTTGTATTAATCCAGAACTTTTGTACATGGGGTTTTACTTTACATAGCTCTCTGCTTCTTCTCTCCTATGCTCTCTTTGATTGATAATGATACAATAATACAATATGAGGGTGTCTATAGTTGGTTTTCCCTCCACTCCTAAAACTGTCTAATCTAGAATTTAAGGCTACCTACTTACATTTATTATACGTAAATGCCTCTACCTACTACAGACGAGAGTAGATCACTCAAGTTCTGATTACAATCTACAAGTGCACCCTTTCTTAACTACTTTATTTAATTTTTGGTGCATCCTACTTCAAAACAATTTAAACACCTTTGAACATGTGCCAAAAATGCGTTGGCGCTACTCGCACTCGCTTGTTGTTGACGATGCTCCTGCATCATACTCCCTCACTTGAAAATTTTCATGGACTCCTGTCCATGAGCTCTCGCACAGTATATCCATGCCTCTGGATATCTGCTTCATTTTTCCAGCTGGTGTCTTCAACTGGATATCCCTTCCATTTGACCAAGTATTCAAAATATTCCTTTCTTCTGGTCCTTTTTCTAACTCTTTTGTCCAATATGCTTTCCATCTTTGGTTTCTCTGCAACTGGCATTTGTTTTGTCCACTGAACCTCTGTTTGTTCACTATTTGCTCCAGATTTGTATGGGTACAAATATGATATGTTGAATATCGGAGAAATTCCGATCCCATCAGGTAATTCAATCTCATAAGCATTTGCCCCAAATTTCTTCAAGACCTTACATGGTCCAATTTTCTTCATTTTCAGTTTATTATATGTCCCCCTTGTGAACCTTTCCTTTCTCAAGTGTGCAAGAATCAAATCACCAACTTCAAACTGAATTTCTCTCCTGTGTTGGTCTGCTCTACGCTTATACTCCTAGCTCGAGTTCTACAACTACTCCTTCACCTGGTTGTGAAGTTCCTTCATTGCTTTGGCAAAATCTTCTACACTAGCACTTCTTATCTCATCCCGTTCTGAATCCCTCTGTTCAGAAACTCCTCTTGGTTGTGTCCCATAAACAATTTTGAATGGACTCTACCCTGTGCTCCTGTTAAGTGAATCATTATAAGCAAATTCCTCCTGTGGCAGAATGTTGTCCCAGTA
Organism: Picea engelmannii; assembly: GCA_009831015.1. NCBI lineage: Eukaryota > Viridiplantae > Streptophyta > Pinopsida > Pinales > Pinaceae > Picea > Picea engelmannii. The sequence continues at coordinate 112,427 of ML801440.1, read as the reverse complement.
ACTGTGATGTTCTGTCACCAAACTTCTCAGCAAGTCTCCCAAACTTATGTTCACAACTTCTATCTGTCCATCTGTCTGAGGATGATAAGTTGAACTGAATGACAAGTTTGTTCCCATCTTTTTCCATAAGGTTCTCCATAAGTGTGCCACAAACTTGGTGTCTCGATCCGAAACTATGCTCCTTGGTAAGTCGTGAAGTCGAATGACTTCTTTGAAAAATAGATTCGCAATGTGAGTTGTGTCACTGGTTTTCTGACACAGTATGAAGTGTTCCATCTTAGAAAATAGGTTCACCACTACAAAGATCGAGTCGAACCCTCTTTGTGTTCTCGACAGCCCCAATATGAAGTCCATTCTTACCACATCCCATGGCCTCTCAGGTATGGGTAATGGTTGATATAAGCCTGCATTATGCCTCTTTCCCTTTGAATGCTGACAAATTCTACATCTGTCCATGAATATTTTGACGTTTTCTCTCATTCCTGGCCAAAAATATGACTCATTTAACTTTGAGAACATCTTGCCGTGACCGAAATGCCTAGCCAATCCTCCACTGTGTTTCTCCTTCAACAGATTCTCCCTCATGAAGCATTTTGGAATACAAAGTTGATTACCCTTAAACAGTAATCCTTCCTGGATCATGTATTCTGTCCATTGGTTTCTGTCCCTGAGAATTGGATTCTCAGCTGCTTCATACGCTTCTTTGAAGTCTGGATCATCCCTGTACATGTTCCTAAGATCATCAAAACCCAACGTTTTGACTCTGAACTTCTGCAATAGCAAACATTTCCTGCTCAAAGCATCAACAAATTTGTTAGCAGTTCCAGAAATATGCTTAGTTACAAAAGTAAAATTCTGCATGTATTCAACCCATTTTACATGTATTTGATTCAACTTCTCCTGTTGAGTCACAAATTGCAAAGCATGATTGTCACTATATAAAACACACTCCTTAGGGATCAAATAGTGTCTCCACTTCTTCAATGCCTGAATAATAGCATAGAACTCCTTGCCATACGTGGATTATTTCACTTTGGTTTCATTTAGCTTCTCACTGAAGTATGCTATCGGTCTGTCTTCTTGACTCAAGACTGCCCCTATTTCAAATCCACTTGCATCACATTTTACTTGAAATGTCTTTTTAAAATCTGGCAACACTAAAATTGGTTGTTCTGTGATTTTCCTTTTCAACAAATTGAATATTTTCTCAGCTTCTTCTGTCCAGTGAAAAGATTTATGTATTTTCTTCACTGTGTCCATCATCGGTGCACTAATTCCACTGAAATTCCTAATGAACTTCCTGTAGAAACTAGCCAAACCATGAAAACTTCAAACTTCAAAGATATTCTTTGGCGATGGCCAATTCTTAATCACCTCCATTTTATCTAGATCCATCCTCAACTTATCTGTAGAAATAAAAAAACCCAAATAAATGAGCTCTGTCTTCATGAATGAGGATTTCTTCATGTTTACCAATAGCTTATCTTGTTGTAGTCTCCGCATCACTGTGGCCAAATGTTTGAGATGCTCTACCTCTGTTTTACTGAAAATCAGTATGTCATCAAGATACACAATGACAAATTTTTTGATGAAATCCTTCAAGACTTCATTCATCAATCTCATAAAGGTACTTGGCACGTTTGTCAAGCCAAATGGCATAACAAGCCATTCATACAACCCTTCATTGGTTTTGAATGTTGTCTTCCATTCGTCTCCTTCTCTCATACGAATTTGGTGATAACCACTTTTCAAATCAATTTTTGAAAAAAAATTGGCCCCACTTAAGCAATCCATCAAATCATCCATTCTTGGCAATGGGAATCTATAGTTGATGGTTATATTATTGATTTCCCTTGAGTCTATACACATCCTCCAGCCTCCATATTTCTTTGGACTGAGCATTGTTGGAACAACATATGGACTCAATCTTTCTCTAATCAACCCTTTGTCCATTAAATCCTGGACCTGTCTTTTGACCTCTTCATTCTCGTGCGACGTCAATATATACACTGCTTTGTTTGGTAAACTAGCTCCAGGTATGAGATCAATATGGTGACTTATACTTCTAATAGGTGGCAACGAATGAGGTAGTTCGTCCACTACTATATCAGCAAATTCCTCCAGTAGCTTCTAGATTTCCTCTGGTAGATCATCCACTCTTGTGCTGGTCAAAACAATTCTAGGTTTCTTGACCACGATGAATTATGGATCTTTCTTCTTCTTAACCTCCTTAAGAAGTTCCTTCCCTCTCATGAGAAGTACAGTGTTGCTTACTTCAGGTTTCACCTCTTTGCCCTTAATCGGCAACAACATGTGACTTAGCCCATTCTTCTTTAGGGTGTATGTGTTCTTCCTCCCATCATGGACCACATTCATGTCATATTGCCACAGTCTACCCAACAATAAATGACAAACATCCATGGAAATGACATCACACAATATCTTATCGTTATATCCTCCTATCTTAAATTCAACTAAAAATTGTTTAGTGACATTTACCTGATGTCCTTTTTGTAGCCATGAGACTCTGTATGGACTTGGATGCTTAATAGTCTCCAGCTCCATCTTTTCTACCATCTCTGTAGAAATGAGATTGTCTGTGATACCACTATCCACGATGACTTTGCATACCCTATCTTTGGTCTTGCAAGCAGTCTGAAAAAGATTGTTCCTCTGCACTGGATTCTCCGCCTCCTCTTCTGGCGTTAAGAGAACTTTCCTCATCACCAATGATCTTCCGCCTTCAGCATCCTCTACCTCAACATTCTGCCTTTGTTCTTCGGCAATGTGAGTCTCACCACCTTCTTTCTTCTTATCTGGACATTCATAAGATTTGTGTCCATTCGTTCTGCATGTGAAGCATTTTATCACTCCACCTCTACCTCTTCCTCTTCCTCTAGTGCGAGGAAAAGTGTTGTTATCATCATACTGTCCTCTCTGTTCAGTATATTTCCCTCTCTGTGAGCTTCCACCTCTCTCAGTTTGAGGTTGAGGTTTCTTCCATTCCTCCTTAGGCTTCTGATTCCTGTCTTGGACAATTGTCTTGCCTCTGGGATGACTTCTGCCTCGACCTCTCTGACCTTGCTTTCGGCTCAGCTTCTCTTCAGCCTTTAGAGCCATATGATAAGCATATTCCACTGTTCAGATGGTCATCATGCTCATCTCATCCAGAATGTTGTATCTCAGACCATTCATGTACTTGTAAACCTTTTCATCATCACTTTCGCGATGACCTACCCTGATGTTCAGCTTGTAGAACTCTTCAGTGTACTCCTTCACTGACATCAACTTCTGTCTCAAATTCTGCATTCTCCGAAACAAAGTGATTTGATAATCCTTGGGTATGAATTTTGCCTTCATCTTCACGATCATTCTATCCCAACTCTTGATTTTTTGCTTGCCTTTGCAGCGTCTGTCAGCTTGTAGGTCATCCCACCATAATGTTGCATGTCCTTTCAATCTTGTGACAGCGTGTTTGACCTTCCTATCTTCCTCGACATCTTCATAGTCAAAATATGTGTCCAGAGCTCTAATCCAGTCTAGAAGCTCTTCAACATCCAGGTTTCCCTCATATACTGAAATGTCCATTTTTTCTCTAGCACCCATTCTTGCAACAACCCTAATCAGGTGTTCATTTGCTGCATCTTATGCTGTGACTTCTTCTCTTTCATGTCCAGCCTCATCTTCACTTTCAGATTCACTGACATATCCAACACCAACTATGCACCTCTGTTTTATTTCTACGTCCACGAGTCTGGCGTGTATGTCATGCATCTCTCTTTCCATGGCTGGATTTGGCACCTGCCTACCCCTTTCTTCTGGCATTTCCCTTTCCTCTGGCGGATCGAGTGTTTGTCTGTCTCTTCTTCTCAGTGGCATGGCTGAGATTCTTTCTCCCTTTCCCTGTTACAGAAAGAAAATAAATTATCCTATGCTTTGATACCACACTGACGTAGACCTCCCCGACCCTCGGGCCGAAGTCCGCTCACAAGATCATTCTTTGTCTCCTTTGAGACGAATTGGCTCTTTCACTTCTTTGCTGGAATCTCAATAATCGATCCACAGGTCCTTTCGGAAGCTCCCCTGCGTGAACAACACTAGGTGCGATCTCCAATTCTCCATGCGACCACAGCACTATGACCAAGGCCTAACCCAGTAGGCGCTTGTCACAACTCGCCACTCGCGAGTTCATGACTCAAAACTCCTGACTCTTCCTTCCCAATCTCGTGATACCCAAAATGTCGATACGGGTATGGCTCCTTCCCTTGTCAGCGCCCTCTGCATGTGACCACCAACTAGACTTAAAACTAGCACCTCTCTCTACTTGCCACTTCACGAGTTTCAATGTCGAGCCCCCATGCTCTTATCTCATGAATTCCCGAGATGCCAGAAGTCAACGGAGTGTTGACTCCTTTTTCTAGGCAACGCGTGTCCACCTATCTATCACACAGGCCCACCTTGTGGTTCTACCATGTGTCCCTCGTGCCCATCTTTGGCACTTTGTGACTTCGCTTCCCGAAGCGTTGCCTCCTTTATATCCCGTCACCCGAAGTGCCAAGGTCCTGAACTCCTCGTTACTCCTTATCACAACTCGTGACTTCAGAATTTTCAGGACAAAAGTCTCGACTTCTTATCCTCCGATATGCCGAAATGCCAAATTTTGACACGTTTCCCATTGCTGGCCCACAACGAAACTTCCTGCCTTTTTGAAATTTCAGACTTCGCGATTTCGTGAATCCTGATGCTAAACTTTCAGTTCTTCACCCCACAAAACCCCAAAATGGTTGACAAAGGTTTGACCTCTGTTTTGAAAAGTACGCCACCTGTCCACTCTCCACTGTCCATGATCTTTAAATATTTTCACCCCTTCAGGACTTCGCACTTCGTGAGTTCGTGAATCTCATTGCAAGGCTTTCAGTTCTCCAACTCACGAAACCCCGAAATGAGATTACGTGAATGATCCGACGGCCCCTGTTGGCTCAGATCCTACGACTCTTTTTCTTCTGAGCTTTACACTTTAGAAAACACTTGCCATAACTCTCCTTGCTCCTCTGCAAGATCTGACGGCCCTCGGGACTTCGCGAATTCTCCACAGATAATTCCGACAGTCCAATTCCTCCTTGAGGACTTCTGCGAAATGGAACAGGTATTCTTTCACGAAACTTCTCTACCTGCAAACAACGTCACTACGCCTTCTTCCAACCCTTCAAGGCACTAACTCTTCTGAGCTTTTACCACAAACTCGAGTCTTCAAAAAGACTCTTGCACGCACTCCTTGCGGCAACCCTTCAAATACTTCCAAGTATTTGAATTCTTAGACTCTGCGCACTCTCTTTGCAACAATAGTCCTTCAACAAATCCCTCAGGTTGCAAACTCTGAGACTCTACTCGGCCAGCGCACACTTTGCATGGCTCATGTGCTTAACTTGCACTTCTGCGAGGATGAGAACAATGTTATCCCCCCTGACCTTTCAGAGACAAACTCTGATTTTTGTCAACGCACACCTTGCAGACAATTTCCCTACACTCCTTGCAGGAAAACTCTTGCTCAGACAGAGAAACAATTGAAACTCATTTTTTACTCTCCCTCTCTTTAGATTTCAGACATTAAATATGAAATCATACATTCACGCATCAAAGCAAATGCATAAAAAAGAGTAACAAGCATATATCAATCAGCATGTACAAACACAGAAAGCAATTGAACACCATGATTCTGAACTAAAGATCTTTGTATTAATCCAGAACTTTTGTACATGGGTTTTTACTTTACACAGCTCTCTGCTTCTTCTCTCCTATGCTCTCTTCAATTGATAATGTTACAATGATACAATATGAGGGTGTCTATAGTCGGTTTTCCCTTCACTCCTAAAACCGTCTAATCTAGAATTTAAGGCTACCTACTTACATTTATTATACATAAATGCCTCTACCTACTACAGACAAGAGCGGATCGCTCAAGGTCTGATTACAATCTACAAGTACGCCCTTTCTTAACTACTTTATTTAAGTTGTGGCACATCCTACTTCAAAACAATTTAAAGAACTTTGAACATGTGCCAAAAATGCGTTGGCCCTACTCGCGTTCACTTGGTTCTGACGATGCTCCTGCATCAAATCTGAAAATGAGTGTGTTCAACAATCCAAAGAAATTGAAAAATGTGCATATGACAACAATGAAGAAAATGTAGAAATTTTTTAATTAGGTGGAAGAACCTTGCCATTATCCTTTGCTTATTTCAAATTACTCAATCAAAATTTTAATAATGTTTCAAATCAGAAACCCTCCAGGAATGATGTTGAATATGAAGAAATCAATAGACCTACAAATTAAACCTATTTTCCAATATGTTTCTCTTCCTTTGAATTATTAAGAGTCAATCACGAGCAAACAGGGAAAGCTGGTAAAAGCGTTGTTGTTCAAAGTTGTCTTTCTCCCCTTGTGAATGATGTAGTTGTTCAAATTCTAAGTGTCTTGGACGTGTATGAAGGCTCTGAGACCCCATCTATGGAGACTTTAAGAAATGAACAAACAAATGACATAGAGTTTCAGGGAGGCAATAAAATAATGTACATCATGATTCAATCAGAAATGAAGAAAGATCATAGAGAAGCAGTTGTTTTACTTAATCCCTTTGAATATTATGGTTTTAGGACTAAAGAAGTAGAGAAAAGAAAACAAACACATGTGAAGGTAGCATGTCCTTCTGTTTTGGTTCATAAAAAAGAAATATGTTCTCATATGTTTGATGATCCTATGGCATGTTATATGAAGAGTTTTAACAATCATAATTTACATCTTATGATGGGTTGTAATATTAGAGATAAAGATGATGGGAAATCAACATCAGTGTTAGATATGGATTTCTTTCCACCAAGGGTTTCGTTTCAGCCAACACTCTCTTCTAATTCAGAAGATTGTTATTTCCAACAATCTCAGCAAAGATTTCAGCCTCTTGGTGGCAATCAATAGGGTAAATCACATGAAAGCAAGAATGCAGTGGAAAAAGTGAAAGAAACCCTCAATTTTATATAAATTATTTTAGAAACAAGAGTAAGAACCCAAGCAAGATAATTGTGTAAACATGTTGAATATATTAAGAGGTTCCATAGATTTAAAGAGAATATTATTTTGATCTTCAGAAGATATTTATGTCGAAGACATATATATAGGAACAATTTTTTCCAGAAACCTATCAACCAATATTGCCTACCACATCATCTATCCATATCTCCCCTCCTTTGTTTTCCATCCAAATTCGACCTTCGAACTCCACTTATCAAGCATTGGAGTGAATGTGAGCATTACAACCTTGAACGTTCTAGCTCCCTTCAATTCTAAGGGAACCTTGATTGTCTCCTTCCCAACAAAGGCCTCCACATTCTTATTCCCCTTATAAATGTTCCAGGTATTTCCCACCACAAGAGCTTAGGTGGTACAATTTACCAATAATTATTCTAACGATCTAATATATGGCGCTTTCCTTACCGCTGATGAGATCCACGACCTTCCTGCTCTACAAGACAAAAAAAATATCGGCATAAATGTATTTGACAACTTTCATGGAATCCATGATCCATCCTAGAAGAGAAGATATTGCATCATTGACGTTGGGAGGAAGAAGCACACCAAAGTTCAAGTTTGGGATCATGTAAGGCCCCTCCTCAAAATATTCATCCTTAATTAGATTTCCTATATAGAATAGAAATAAAAATCAAGAAACCAAGAAATAAATCAAGAATCCAAGCCAGATTACATTTTGTGAACTTAGAGGGAAACATCTCCTTGATGGTCATTCATCTAGAACCAGTCTACCAGCCAGATCTTCTTCGATGCCAGGGTTGTGAAGAATAACATGAGTAAATCAGAGGGGGCATTGAATGCCCAACATTTTTCTTCTCAAGCAAACTTCTAAGGAATTTCTTTCACTCATCCCATTTGTAAACATTAGCTAAGTATTATGTAATGTTCCCAAATCGATTTTCTTAGAACATGTTAAGTTTTATGGTTTTATAGTTGTGGCAATTTGTCAAACACTTTGTTGATTTAGTCTTCTTGAGTTGCGTTGGGTTTGATGATGATAGTTTTTAATGTGTTTGCACCAAATAAATGATAGCAATATATCAATGACATATACCCAATAATATGCAATACAAGTAACCCAAGAAATAGCCACAAATACTTCAAATTTGAGTTTTATTTATCATAATAGATGACCTCATACAAAGTTGAGAAGATCTGGAATATACATAGAAGAGTGATGTATGTGGTTGATAGTGCCTCCAAAGTATAATGGAATGATGATGATTTGATCTCCTAAGAGTCCTCCAATCTGAATACAAGAGATCTATAAGATGCAACCTTTACCATGGTTGTTGGTGATGTCTTCTCTCTGCAAAGTGTGCCCTCCCTTGCTGTAGCAAGCTAAGATTTCGACCTCCAAGGATATGACTTATAAACCACTGAAACCAAGTTCCAAACAGTAGATCGGGGAACAATAAACTCCTACACTGAGTATCCAAGTTGTTGGGAGTGATCTCCTACTCCAAACCACAAGATCCCCTATGAGTTGTCCGCTCTACTCGAGAGAAATGCACCCCACTGGAAGATAGAATGGATGGGTTGAATAATATTCTCAAACATTGATGAAAAAAGGCATTATGGTGGTAGCAATCAACCCTAGAGTGAGTGCTACTGCATATCTATCTTTCCCAAGCCAAATCGAATTTATCTTCCTCAAGAGATGCACCCAACCTGCTGGAAACCACTACAAGTGCGCCCTGCTTCCTCAAACTACCTATGAATTGAATAGAACCTGAGATAGAATGGTGAGGGAGGAATCCTTCACCTCCTTTGCCAATATTGGAGAAGGAAAGGTGGAATATTTCACCACCAAGTTGATCTCTAGGGTTTGTCCAGTCAAAACCCTCAAAACCCCCAAGTTTCATGGGCTCTCTAACAAGAAGCCAGACATCAAAATGATAATCAACATAATGAGATAATAGAGTCCAATATCTCTCTTTTATCTCCCCTGTTTATATTTTCTCTCTAAGTGAATTTTTCTCTATTTTTAATATTCCTTAATTAAATCACTTTATTAATTAATTAACCTTTTTTCCTCTAAAAATTGATTTATTTGTCCTTATGGCTTCTCCGTCCACTGAAAGTCACTTTTCATCATATTATCTTGTAGTTGTCTTCCTCCCAATTCCCATGATATATTACACTAAGAAGTTTCTCCAATTATTATTCCCAAAATGACCTCCTTAGTGAATCTAATTAAAATATGCTCCATAATAACTCAAAATTATAGAAATCATCGAAATGCAATGAAACCAAAGACAAGCTTTGTGAAATGGATCATGATGATTAAATATGATGAACGATGCAACTCATGCCCAATAAAATCCCTCAATATATGCTAAACTCACTATCACCCCCATCTGGCTACACTGGCAGGCATCCCACTCTTTAATATAGAAACATCCAAAAATGGAGACATTACAGTCCTCCCTGCTAGAATATTGTGTGTCCTCAAGCAATAAATGAAACAATATGTATATTATCCCAAGGTCCCATATCCACCCGTGGAACATGTAGTACGCTCCCCTCAAGTCATGGCTCCTCCAATTTCTCATCACGCGTGACACCCAAATTTTCCTGATGAGTAGAATGATCATGTTTGTAACGTTCCCTAGAAAGTAGGAGTTCGGTTTTGGTACGTTACTCCCTATGTGACCGATATCTATTTTTGGAATCTTGGAGAAGATGATATGTTTTGGATCCCGTATGTAATTTATCTATATATACTGTTAAAAAGATAAATGAATGATTCGACTGGCCGGAGAAGGGCCTGCCCTTGTAGCAGGAAAACTTTGTAATTTCTTGTGGATTTTAATATAAGAAGAGAAGGTTTTCTTAGATAGTCAAGATTCATCACGGTGTTGATGTTCAATATGTTTTCTTGTATTTCATATAGATGAATGTGTTTTTCTTCTAGCGATAATCTTTAGGCAAAGAAAGAACCCACCTTGTTGGTGCTCCTTCTCATATTGATTATACTTGTCGTGTGTTTATTGGTTTCTGGTTCAGAATTCACCCTTGAGTGGTGCTTTGCTTTCGGTAGCCAGCCTTTATGTTTCTTCTTCTAATGATATACCAAGAGATTCGCCCTCTATTAGATGCCTCTTGCTGATAATAGTCTTTCCTTTCTTTTCCTCTACCATCTCATATTACTTATTTGGCTGAACATCATACCTATTTTTCCTCTGTTTCCTCTAGAATACATAGCTTATAAATCTTTATACGTTTTCAGGAATTGACCCCATTTCCCAATGGCCCTTCTCTTCTGTTTCGTCCTACAGCTTTTAAATTTTACCTTATGGTAGAATCTTACCTCTATGTGCACATTGCTAAATATTTTGAGTATTTTAAATAGCTATATGCCCAAGAGAGCCCTCTCTGGTTGGAAGGGTCAGAATCCAACCTAAAGTTGGTTGAAAGAATTACATTTGTTGTTTGTTTTATCAGTTGAACAAATTTACAGAGTGATAATAGTACCCAACACCCTGCATTGTTATGTGTGTTTATTTCATTAATCCATTTTGTTTTGAACTGATGGATATGTTCAACAGTTATTATTCTCTTCCTAGTTTCTCTCATAAAAGTTATGATATATAGGCCATTAAGATGAGAAATAGACTACGGATGGATGATTTATGGGATATTGTGTTTAACGGGTTTGAAGAACCCTCAAATCAGGAAGCCTATGAAGCCATGATTCAATATCAGAATTAGGATCGACTCTTAGAAAATAAGAAGAATGATGCAACAACATTATTTCTCATTCAGCAAGGCTTTGAGAGCATTCTTCCCAAAATTGCAGTAGCAACCAGGGCCAAATAAGCTCGAGATATTCTATAGATGGCATATAGTGAAAGGGGGAGCAACATCGATCAACATGAAGCTATGTCATAGAGCATTATAGTTGTTGATGGATTGACTGTTGTAACAAAGGAAATAGAGGAATTTAACATTGCAGAAATAATTGGAGAAGTTGTTAAAGAGCCTGTTGAAGTAGAAGAAAACAAAAAAGACATAGAGACTGTAGTTGTCTTAAACATTGCAGATAATTTTTTTGAATATTTGCAGAAGAAAAAGGTGACTCTATATGAGATGCAGAGCATGATCATGGTAAATCCCATTGTGTAGATGAACATGTGGATGATGAAATTAAATTTGAAGGTGGAAGTGAATCTAACAAAATGTAAGGTGAATCTAACAATGAAATTTGTTGAAGACATGAATGATGCTACAATGAATGTTGAATATTATGCTGAATTAGCATTTCTTGAGGAATGGCTTGCAAATCCAAAGTATGAAAGTTAGTATGGAAAAGATGTCACAATTGCAATAAAATAAGGAACTAAAAAAATGAAGGCAACCATTATAGATGTTGAAGTTGTTGCAACATTGGAAGAGGAGATGAAAGAAAATGAAGATGTTCTCAATCTTACAAAGTTTGACAAAAGTGTTCAATTAGCAATAGTTGAAGTATAAGAAGTACTAGATGAACAAGACAAAGAATATGAAGAAATATTGAAGAAGACGACTAGAATAATGTTGAAGTTTAAGAAGAAAAGGTATGCAAAATATAAAGTTTGGAGAAAAAGAAACAAAAATATTGTAGAGAATAAGACAACTTGCACCAACATGCAAAATTAAAACATGTAAAACAAGTTTTTGAGTTGATCTGATGTAATCCTAGCTGAGACTTAAACCAATGGGCCATCATGTTATGAATTTTTTAATCCCATAGAGGCATTGTCAAATGTAAAGTTGTAATCATTAGTGTTAGAATTGTTAGCAGTCGTAATTCAGGGGTAAGGTTGAAATGTAATTACTCCTGACACATTTAATGAAGTAGGTGAAATACATTATAGAAATCTGATTGTGTAAACTTTTCCAGAGAGTTCATATTCCAAAGAGTTCACATAAGATATTTCTCGAAATCTCTCTAGATATTTCCTAAAGGATATCCATATCCTTCCTATATGTTCAATGGTATATGCATTTGAGTTTCATAGTTGTATTTCTCATCCGAGTATCTTTGTATTTCATGTGTGTGATCGTAAGTTCATACAACTATAGTTGTTCTCCACCCCCAATCTTTCACTTCGAATGTTATTTTCTATTGAAGGTGTGAGCAAAAACATGTCAGAACATAATATTAGGAAGTGATAGATGTAGCGCTCAATTGAACATTACTTTTATTTATTTATAAAGAAAAATATTAATTTAAATTTACTAAATTTTGTAAATATGTAGTTTTTATATTTTATATCCTATTATGTTATTATAATATTATTGCAAACGATCAATTTTATATAAAGTATTTTAGAAACCAAAGTAAGAACCCAAGCAAGATATTCGTGTAAACATGTCGAATATATTAAGAGGTTCCATAGATTTAAAGAGAATATTATTTTGATCTTGAGAATATATTTATGTCAAAGGCATATATATAGGGACAAACTTTTCAAGAAACCTATCAACCAATATTTCCTACCACATCATCTATCCATATGTCCCCTCCTTTGTTTTCCATCCAAATTCGACCTTTGAACTCCAGTTGTCAAGCATTGGAGTGAATGTGAGCATTACAACCTTGAAGGTTCTAGCTCCCTTCAATTCTAAGGGAACCTTGATTGTCTCCTTCCCAACAAATGCCTCCACAATCATATTCCCCTTATACATGTTCCAGGTATTTCCCACTGCAAGAGCTTAGGTGGTACAATTTACCAATAATTATTCTAACGATCTAGTATATGGTGCTTTCCTTACCGCTGACGAGATCCATGACCTTCCTACTCTACGAGACCAAAAAAATATTGGCATCAATGTCTTTGACAACTTTCATGGAATCCATGATCCATCCCGGAAGAGAAGACATTGCATCATTGACGTTGGGAGGGAGAAGCACACCAAAGTTCAAGTTTGGGAACATGTAAGGCCCCTCCTCAAAATATCCATCCTTAATTATATTTCCTGTATAGAATCGAAATAAAAATCAAGAAACCAAGAAATAAATAAAGAATCCAAGCCGGATTACATTTTTTCAACTTAGAGGGAAACATCTCCTTGATGGACATTCATCTAGAACTGGTCTACCAGCCAAATCTTCTTCGATGCTAGGGTTGTGAAGAATAACATGAGTAAATCATAGGGAGCATTGAATGCCCAACATTTTTCTTCTCAAGCAAACTTCAAAGGAATTTCTTTCACTCATCCCATTTGTAAACATTAGCTAAGTATTATGTAATGTTCCCAAATAGATTTGCTTGGAACATGTTAAGTTTTATGGTTTTATGGTTGTGGTAATTTGTCAAACACTTTGTTGATTTAGTCTTCTTAAGTTGCGTTGGGGTTGATGATGATATTTTTTGATGTGTTTGCATCAAATAAATGATAGAAATATATCAATGACATATACCCAATAATATGAAATACAAGTAACACAAGAAATAGCCACAACTACTTCAAATCTGAGTTTTATTTATCATAAATTATGACCTCATACAAAGCTGAGCAAATCTGGAATATACATAGAAGAATGATGTATGTGGTTGATAGTGCCTCCAAAGTATAATGGAATGATGATTATTTGATCTCCTAAGAGTGCTTCAAGCTTAATACAAGAGATCTATAAGATCCAACCTTTACCATGGTTGATGGTGATGTCTTCTCTCTGCAAAGTGTGCCCTCCCTGGTTGTAGCAAGCTAAGATTTGGGCCTCCAAGGATATTACTCATAAACCACTGAAACTAAGTTCCAAAAAGTAGATCAGGGAATAATGAACTCTTACGTTGAGTATCCAAGTTGTTGGGAGTGATCTCCTATCCCAGATCACAAGATCCCCTATGAGTTGTGCACCCTACTCAAGAGAAATGCACCCCACTAGAAGATAGGATGGATGGGTTGAATAATATTCTCAAACATTGATGCAAAAAGGCATTATGGTGGTAGCAATCAACCCTGGAGTGAGTGCTACTGCATATCTAGCTTTCCCAAGCCAAATCGAATTTCTCTTCCTCAAGAGATGCACCCAACCTACTGGAAACCACTACAAGTGTGCCCTGCTTCCTCAAACTACCTCTGAACTGAACAGAACCTGAGATAGAATGGTGAGGGAGGAATCCTTCACCTCCTTGGCCAATATTGGATCAGTAAAGGTGGAATATTTCACCACTGAGTTGATCTCTAGGGTTTGTCCAGTCAAAACTCTTAAAACCCCTAAGTATCATGGGCTCTCTAACAAGAAGCCAGACATCAAAATGATAATCAACATAATGAGACAATAGAGTCCCATATCTCTCTTTTATCCCCCCTATTTATATTTTTTTCTCTAAAGTGACTTTTACTTTATTTTTAATATTCCTTAATTAAATCACTTTATTAATTAATTAACCTTTTTGCCACTAAAAAGTGATTTATTCGTCCTTATGGATTCTACGGCCATTGAAAGTCACTTTTCATCATATTATCTAGTAGTTGTCTTCCTCCCAATTCCCATGAGATATTACACTAAGAATTTTCTCCAAGTATTATGCCCAAAATGACCTCCTTAGTGAATCTAATTAAAATATGCTCCATAATAACTCAAAATTACAGAAATCATAGGAATGCAACGAAACCAAAGACAAGCTTTGTGGAATGGATCATGATGATTAAATATGATGAACGATGCAATTCATGCCCAATAAAATCCATCAATATATTCTAAACTCACTGTCACCCCCATCTGGCTACACTAGCAGGCATCCCACTCTGTAATATAGAAACATCCAAAAATGGGGACATTACAATCCTCCCTGCTAGAATATTGTGTGTCCTCAAGCAATAATTGAATCAATATGTATATTATCCCAGGGTCCCATATCAACCCGTGGGACATGTAGTACGCTCCCCTCAAGTCATGGCTCCTCCAATTTCTCATCACGTGTGACACCCAAATTCTCCTGATGAGTAGAATGATCATGTTTGTAATGTTCCCTAGAAAGTAGGAGTTCAGTTTTGGTAAGTTACTCCCTATCTGACTAATATCTATTTTTGGAATCTTGGAGAAGATGATTTGTTTTGGATCCCATATGTAATTTATCTATATATATTGTTAAAAAGATAAATGAATGGTTCAACTGGCTGGAGAAGGGCCTGCCCTTGTAGCAGGAAAACTTTGTAATTTCTTGTGTATTTTAATATAAGAAGAGAAGGTTTTCTTAGATAGTCGAGATTCATCACAGTTTTGATGTTCAATATGTTTTCTTGTATTTCATATTCATGAATGTGTTTTTTTGCTAGCGATAATCTTTAGGCAAAGAAAGAACCCACCTTGTTGGTGCTCCTTCTCATATTGATTATACTTGTCATGTGTTTATTGGTTTCTGGTTCAGAATTCACCCTTGAGTGGTGCTCTGTTTTCAGTAGATAGCCTTTATGTTTCTTCTTTTGATGATATACCAAGAGATTCACCCTCTATTAGACTCCACTTGTTGATAATAGTCTTTCCTTTCGTTTCCTGTACCTTCTCATATTACTTATTTGGCTTAACATCATACCTATTTTTCCTCTGCTCCCTCTAGAATACATAGCTTATAAATCTTCATATGTTTCCATGAATTGACCCCATTGCCCAATGGCCCTGCTCTTTTGTTTCATCCTACCACTTTTAAATTTTACCCTATGGCAGAATCTTACCTCTATGTGCACATTGCTAAATCTTTTGAGTATTTTAAATAGCTATATGCCCAAGAGAGCCCTCTTTGGTTGGAAGGGTTAGAATCCAACCTAAAGTTGGTTGAAACAATTACCTTTGTTGTTCGTTTTATCAGTCAAACAAATTTACAAAGTGATAACAGTACCCAACACCCTGCATTGTTATGTGTGTTTATTTCATTAATCCATGTTGTTTTGAACTGATGGATATGTTCAATAGTTATTATTCTCTTCCTAGTTTCTCTCGTAAAAGTTATGATATATAGGCCATTAAGACGAGAAATAGACTACGTATGGATGATTTATGGGATACTGTGTTTAACGGGACTGAAGAACCCTCAAATCAAGAAGCCTATGAAGCCAAGATTCAATATCAGAATTAGGATCGGCTCTTAGAAAATAAGAAGAATGATGCAACAACATTATTTCTCATTCAACAAGGCTTTGAGAGCATTCTTCCCAAAATTACAGCAGCAACTAGGTCCAAATAAGCTTGGGATATTCTATAGATGGAATATAGTGAAAGGGGGAGCAACATTGATCAACATGAAGCTATGTCATATAGCATTGTAGTTTTTGATGGATTGACTATTGTAACAAACGAAATAAAGGAATTTAACATCACAGAAATAATTGGAGAAGTTGTTAAAGAGCCTGCTGAAGCAGAAGAAAACAAAAAAGACATAGAGACTGTAGTTGTCTTAAACATTGCAGATAAGTTTTTTGAATATTTGCAGAAGAAAAAGGTGACTCTATATGAGATGTAGACCAGGATCATGGTAACTCCCATTGTGTAGATGAACATGTGGATGATGAAATTAAAGTTGAAGGTGGAAGTGAAACTTCCTTCGTAGCAGTAACAAAATGTAAGGTGAATCTAACAATGAAATTTGTTGAAGACATGAATGATGCTACAATGAATGTTGAATATTATGTTGAATTAGCATTTCTTAAGGAATGGCTTGCAAATCCAAAGTATGAAAGTTAGTATGGAAAATATGTCACAATTTCACCAAAAGAAGGAACTAAAAAAATGAAGGCAACCATTATAGATGTTGAAGTTGTTGCAACATTGGAAGAGGAGATGAAAGAAAATGAAGATGTTCTCGATCTTACAAAGTTTGACAAAAGTGTCCAATTAGCAATAGTTGAAGTTTAAGAAGTACTAGATGAACAAGACAAAGAATATGAAGAAATATTGAAGAAGATGAATAGAATAATGTTGAAGTTGAAGAAGAAGAAAAGGTATGCAAAATATAAAGTTTGGAGCAAAAGAAACAAAAATATTGTAGAGAATAATACAACTTGCACCAATATGCAAAATTAAAACATGTAAAACAATTTTTTGAGTTGATCTGATGTAATCCTAGTTGAGACTTAAACCAACGGGCCATCATGTTATGAATTTTGTAAGCCCATAGAGGCATTGTCAAATGTAAAGCTGTAATCATTAGTGTTAGAATTGTTAGCAGTAGTAATTAAGGGGTAAGGATGAAATGTAATTACTCCTGTCACATTTAATGAAGTAGGTGAAATACGTTCTAGAAATCCGATTGTGTAAACTTTTCCAGAGAGTTCATATTCCAAAGAGTTCACATAAGATATTTCTCTCTC
>ML801440.1:67430-94918 GCA_009831015.1 Picea engelmannii | reverse complement strand
GTGTGTTCAATGGTATATGCATTCGAGTTTCATAGTTGTATCTCTCATCCAAGTATCTTTGTATTTCATGTGTGTGATCGTAAGTCCATACAACTGTAGTTGTTCTCCACCCCCAATCTTTCACTTCAAATGTTATCTTCTATTGAATGTGTGTGCAAAAACATGTCGGAACATAATATTAGGAAGTGATAGATGTAGCGCTCAACTGAACATTACTTTTATTTATTTATAAAGAAAAATATTAATTTAAATTTACTAAATTTTGTAAATATGTAGTTTTGATATTTGATATCCTATTATGTTATTATAATATTATTGGAAACCCTCAATTTTACATAAAGTATTTTAGAAACAAGAGTAAGAACCCAAGCAAGATATTCATGTAAACATGTCGAATATATTAAGAGGTTCCATAGATTTAAAGAGAATATTATTTTGATCTTGAGAAGATATTTATGTCGAAGGCATATATATAGGGACAATTTTTTCCAGAAACCTATCAACCAATATTGTCTGCCACATCATCTATCCATATGTCCCCTTCTTTGTTTTCCATCCAAATTCGACGTTCGAACTCTAGTTATCAAGCATTGGAGTGAATGTGAGCATTACAACCTTGAAGGTTCTATCTCCCTTCATTTCTAAGGGAACATTGATTGTCTCCTTCCCAACAAATGCCTCCACAATCATATTCCCCTTATACATGTTCCAGGTATTTCCCACCGCAAGAGCTTAGGTGGTACAATTTACCAATAATTATTCTAACGATCTAATATATGGTGCTTTCCTTACCACTGACGAGATCCACGACCTTCCTTCTCTATGAGACAAAAACAATATCAGCATAAATGTATTTGACAACTTTCATGGAATCCATGATCCATCCTGGAAGAGAAGACATTGCATCATTGACACTGGGAGGGAGAAGCACACCAAAGTTCAATTTTGGGAACATGTAAGGCCCCTCCTCAAAATATCCATCCTTAATTAGATTTCCTGTATAGAATCGAAATAAAAATCAAGAAACCAAGAAATAAATCAAGAATACAAGCCAGATTACATTTTGTGAACTTAGAGGGAAACATCTCCTTGACGGCCATTCGTCTAGAACCGATCTACTAGCCAGATCTTCTTCGATGCTAGGGTTGTGAAGAATAACATCAGTAAATCAGAGGGAGAATTGAATGCCCAACATTTTTCTTCTCAAGCAAACTTCTAAGGAATTTATTTCACTCATCCCATTTGTAAACATTAGCTGAGTATTATGTAATGTTCCCAATAGATTTGCTTGGAACATGTTAAGTTTTATTGTTTTATGGTTGTGGTAATTTGTCAAACACTTTGTTGATTTAGTCTTCTCGAGTTGCGTTGGGGTTTTTTATGATAGCTTTTAATGTGTTTGCAACAAATAAATGATAGAAATATATCAATGACATATACCCAATAATATGCAATACAAGTAACACAAGAAATAGCCACAAATAATTCAAATCTGAGTTTTATTTATCATAATAGATGACCTCATATAAAGCTAAGCAGATCTGGAATATACATAGAAGAATGATGTATGTTGTTGATAGTGCCTCCAAAGTATAATGGAATGATGATGATTTGATATCCTAAGAGTCCTCCAAGATGAATAAAAGAGATCTATAATATCCAACCTTTACCATGGTTGTTGGTGATGTCTTCTCTCTGCAAAGTGTGCCCTCCCTCGCTATAGCAAGCTAAGATTTCAGCCTCTAAGGATATTACTTATAAACCACTAAAACCAAGTTGCAAAAAGTAGATCGGGGAATAATAAACCCTTACACTGAGTATCCAAGTTGCTTGGAGTGATCTCCTACTCCGAATCACAAGATCAACTATGAGTTGTGTGCCCTACTCAAGAGAAATGCACCCAATGGATGATAGAATGGATGGGTTGAATGATATTCTCAAATATTGATGCAAAAAGGCATTATGGTGGTAGCAATCAAACCTGGAGTGAGTGCTACTACATATCTAGCTTTCCCAAGCCAAATCGAATTGCTCTTCCTCAAGAGATGCACCCAACCTACTGGAAACCACTACAAGTGTGCCCTGTTTTCTCAAACTACCTCTGAACTAAATAGAACCTGAGATAGAATGGTGAGGGAGGAATCCTTCACCTCCTTAGCCAATATTGGATCAGGAGAGGTGGAATATTTCACCACCGAGTTGATCTCTAGGGTTTGTCCAGTCAAAACCCTCAAAACCCCCAAGTATCATGGGCTCTCTAACAAGAAACCATAGATCAAAATGATAATCAACATAATGAGAGAATAGAGTCCCATATATCTCTTTTATTCCCCTTATTTATATTTTCTCTCTACGTGACTTTTACTTTATTGTTAATATTCCTTAATTAAATCACTTTATTAATTAATTAACCTTTTTGCCTCTAAAAAGTGATTTATTCATCCGTATGGCTTCTCCGGCCACTGAAAGTCACTTTTCATCATATTATCTTGTAGTTGTATTCCTCCCAATTCCCATGAGATATTACACTAAGAATTTTCTCCAAGTATTATCCCCAAAATGACCTCCTTAGTGAATCTAATTAAAATATGCTCCATAATAACTCAAAATTGCAGAAATCGTCAGAATGAAACGAAACCAAATACAAGTTTTGTGGAATGGATCATGATGATTAAATATGATGAACGATGCAATTCATGCCCAATAAAATCCCTCAATATATCCTAAATTCACTATCACCCCCATCTGGCTACACTGGCAGGCATCCCACTCTGTAATATAGAAACATCCAAAAATGGGGACATTATAGTCCTCCCTACTAGAATATTGTGTGTCCTCAAGCAATAACTGAATCAATATGTATATTGTCCCAAGGTCCCATATCCACCCGCGGGACATGTAGTACGCTCTCCTCAAGTCATGGCTCCTCCAATTTCTCATCATGCGTGACACCCAAATTCTTCTGATGAGTAGAATGATCATGTGCAATAGATCCTCGATCAATTCTTCAACCAACCACTCCACTCGGATCTCCACTCCATCAAAATCTAGACTTCCAATCATCTCCAATCCCTACATCCCAAATCAATATGTGAACTACAGTTCCCTACATAGTATAGACATGTAAGATCTCAACAAGTCTCCTAGAAATAACACTCGGCCTCCACCAGAAATGATTCTGACCTCCATGACCAGACCAACACGGCCTCCTCCAACTGAACATGTTGCCTCCATAGTCAGGTGTTATAATATCTCAGCAAATCACAAACAAGTGCCATGCTCCCCTCAAAACGGAAGCTCAATGGAAAATCAAAATGATTTTCCCCTGTAAGGATCCACTCGTCTCCATCAGTTAATGAAATTCCCATCCTTGTAATCCCAGGGTCCCATGCTAATATCTGAAAGGGATCACCGTGTTGATGTTGCACTACTCTGATCATGATTTCCTACCCAATGTACACATATTGGATCCCCCACCCTAGATCCTCATGCTAAAATACCTATAAGGATTAGGCCTGTTATCAGGAATCCTAACCTATAAAGGTATCCTTGTGGAACCAAAGTCTACAAATCCACCTCCATACTCGATCATGAGTATCAATAGGGAAAACATGTCTTGCCATATAGAATAAATCCCAATAATCCCTCTCAAAAAAATCCAAGATTGAAGTATGTTGCTTGTTGGCGCAACCCAGACCATCATAAGATGAAGAAAACTACCGACCAAATGGATTCCTGGATCCCATGTAAAATTTGGAAGTTCACCACTTCCAATCCCCACTAATTGTTGTTGTTCCATACTCATAACTATCAAAATCCCTCTAGGCCAACCTATTGTCCCCTCATCCTCATCCCAATGAGAATCTGAACCTGTATCAACCTCTTATATATCCTCTGTCCCACGCCGAAGATAATCTCCATCACACCGAAGGCATCATTGTTTGTCTCTAATGATCTTCCCCTATCCTGTTGTATGTAATAAAGTCACTCCTGTCAGGTGGCCTCTGCCTACCAACTCTCCATGTCCCCTTCCACTGTCTATCTCCCCCTGTGTTGTTGTCAATGATGAAAGTATTGGGAAAGGATAACATAAATAACTACAACCTTTTGTAGGAATGGGAAGTATCATATGCTTTGGTTAATCCCAAGGACTTGACCAAAATATTGTCCACTGTAACCCATGGTCAATAATCGCATGTACTCATCACTAAACTCCAACCATTGGATACAATAATAGGTAACTCCAAAATTTGTTGGTCAATCACTCTCCCTCCATCATCACTCATACAACTGATGCTACTTTGAAGGTGATCTCCGAGATATGTATACTGTTGCAAGGGAGAGTAATATCCACGCTCCACTAAGTATGTCTCCTCCCTACAATCCAATGCATCCCCTTGAATCCCATTACACACCTCTACATGCCCCTGTGAACTATCTCTCATCATCATATGCCCCTATATACTCATGCAAGCTCATGTATCCTCCTGCATCATCATGTATCCAAGGCGTACTAATGGATCAAACTCTACATGGATATCATACAATCCTAGAACCCAAATGGATGTGTCCACATAACTACCCTTAGCTCTGGAATCCCCATGTGTATATGTATGACCAATTGTCTCAGAACTACCCATGAGTGGTTGTCCCTATGACATCTGGACATCCTCCAATGTCTCCTGGTCATATCTCTCCATAACCATCAACGATCCTAGGTATCCCTCATGCACCTCCATCATTTGTCACTCCTCTACCAAACCACCAACATCCTCTGGCGAAGTAGCTGAAATAAACATTTGTCTCTTTGTTGAGATACATGTAGTGGATCCATGACTACTCTCCTCAAGGATCTCCTCTAATATGGACCCTGATTCCTGAAGGGTTGTCTATGCACCTTTCGAGAATCCCCGTGTGCTCACAAACTCATGAGTGAGTCGGTCCACCTCACTCTCCTTCTCCCTCAACGCCCTGTGATACATATCACCAACCTCCAATAGGTAATATCTATCCATTACTATCTATTGGTATTCATCCCTCATCACAGTCACTCTCTCCTTGATTGTATGGAAATCTTCAATGGCAAGCCCCCCATCTGAACTATCATGTGCCATCGATGCCTTCCAACAATATCCTACAACCAATGCATGTGTATCATCAATGAATCTAGTGGTTTCCATGATCATGTCCTCACTAAATCTCAATTGTCCTGTCAAGTGTCATGACTCATTATCATAATACTGTTGAGGTGTTACCTCATGAACCTCACTGTCGATGTCAACAACGAAATCCCCATCAACACATTCATCAATAGATAAGGTATTGAACTGTCCACTATCCTATGTTCTACTGATTCCTCTTGTATGCCATTTCACACCATCACCAATTGCTACATCCATCTGAATCACACTATATCCCGTATGTGCAGTTGTATCCTCATATGCACTCACCTTGCTAATATCGTCTTTGCCCATATCCCATACATATGTGTCCAGACATGTGATATGGTCATCCCGACCAATAAGGAAAGCATCCTCGTCATTGAAGACCGGTCTGGTAAGTAAGTGTCCCATCAATTTGTCGATCTCCCCATTCAAATATATCAATGGGATATCCAAAAGATGTGACTCACTCTCCCCATATTGATAGGTATGTATATAATCATATGTATCCAAGTCATGCCTCTCATCCTGGTTCTTCATATCTACATATCCCTTGTGTTCAATCCCTACACAAGGCTCCTCTACCGTATCAAGAATTCCACCGATATTCTCATGTGTCGTAGCTAGCATAAGTGTCTGAGAAGATGAAAAATGTGTCACACTCCTCATAGAAAAATCATCATCCCCAATACATGACTTTCTAGTAGTCATGTCAACACCCAAAGGTAGGTCATCCAGCCTCTGAATCTCATCATGCCTAGGTGTGAATACATCTACACCCTCACACGCATCCTGGTCATCACTCTATCCATCAAATGTGCAAGAGTCTCGAGGCTACTCTAATGAGGTATATAAGGCCTCATCCTCATACACATTATCCCCATCTCTATCATAATGCACATCAATGTAATGCACTCTACCTTTACCCCTGCATATGTGATCCGGCTCCGAAGGTTATTTGAAACTATAGAAAAGTTCCATGATAGCATGTGGTGATGTATCTACCCTATTCACTGTTGTGGCTCTATTTTCATTTGCTATGTTGCTCCAATAATTGATATCTTCTATATTTTTGGCCCATAATGCAACCTCATCTTTTCTCCACCTAGGATTTTTTATGGATACAAACTGTTGGAATGTTACTTAAGCCTTGAATGTCTCATTAAGGGCTTGATATTCCTCATCACAATATATGATCTCTTCTGCAAAGTCCATTTCCCCTCTATATCATCAATGTTTATTGTTGTTCCTGAGTCTGTACTTAAGGCTTTAAAGTACAGTGTCAAGGCATCCGAAAGTATGATAAAGGTTGATAAAGGATTTCACTAACCTTCGGTATAGGAAACTAGTGAGGATTTCTACGTTCTCGTTGTCTAGCTTCCAACTGTTCCTGGGTAGTAATATCTTGTTCAATGGCTTCCCATGAACGTTCCAATTCCTCCCGGGTGTTCGCAGTTTTAAGGATTGTGTCGAAGAGATTTAGAGAGATATGTATTTGATTAGATAATCCGGGTTGAATGTTAGGCTGAGTTGTTGTAGGGACGGTCATTGAGGAACAGTTTCAGTATGGAAATGATTTTTAAGGAGAGAGTTTATTTGTTGTTTCAATTCAGACGAAATAAAGAGAAACTTTTGCATGAAACAACGAAATAAGCATGCAAATTGAAGGCCCTTTCCTGTAACTGTATTATTTTTGGTAAAAATAACGTGAGATGAGAAAACACATTTATCTATAGATAACGCGAAGTTCCTGACAGTGGAAAACTCGCGTATACACAGAAGAAGAAATTGACATAAACATAATTGACATAATGTAAATAAACATAAAATTCTGTAAATGTAAATTGGTCTTACGCCCGCTAATAGCTGGTGCAGAGGAAAGTCAAGAAACAATTACAGAAAATATGAAATCACTTCACTATAGTGGTGGTTGTACTAAATTATAGTGATGCACGTCAATTATGTAGAGAAAAATGAAAAGAAACAATTAACACAACGAAAAAAACTTGTAACACAGTCATGACAGGATCGGGAATCTTCAAATTTGCTTGTATTAACTTCCTTCATAAAAAACTCTATTACAATTGATACCAAAA
Organism: Picea engelmannii; assembly: GCA_009831015.1. Taxonomy (NCBI): domain Eukaryota; kingdom Viridiplantae; phylum Streptophyta; class Pinopsida; order Pinales; family Pinaceae; genus Picea; species Picea engelmannii. Next base: position 87,660 of record ML801440.1, on the reverse strand, counting down.
AGTCCAGCCCTTTTCTCTTCTTTTTGTGATGTATTTATACAAAATTTGCCTCTCGGTTCAGAAGAGCGAAATCACTCCATCTGTCCAAGCGCCAGGTGTTTGTTTTTACTTAGATTGAATGCATAGAATACATTCATCCATAAAATGGAATACAAGCTGTGATGGTTTTTCTTGACATCTGGGGGGAGCGAAATCACTCCACTTCACTTACTCTATCTTCAAGAAGTGCTAGGTGCTTGTCCTCGCATAGATTCAGTGTACATGATGCACTTGTCCACAAACTGGGTCACAATTTGTGAAGGCTCGGCTTGACAACTAGCTTCGGCAAAATAGCACTCTCGGGCCAACTGTGGAAGTTTATCATCTATTTGTACATTGACGATTTCAAGAGCGCCGAGTTGTGCACTAGGCTGAATCAAATGTTTGTCAATTTGGGTCGGGTCTACCCTGTCCATCCTAGAGATTTCTGTCGAATTCCTCTCATTCTTCTCCTTTATGTCGAGATAAATCCGATCTATATTCATCTGTCTCAGCGCCTCTATGACGCCTCCAATCTCCATCCCTAACAGCTCACCATTTATGGCATTGCAGGCTTCTACTAACGAACTCATCACTTTTTGAGCCTTCTCTTTGCTTAAAGTAATATCATGTTCCCAATTCTTTAACAAGATATTACCCCTAGTTTGTTCGGCAATGGTGATCCCGGGAGGCCCTAAAAACCTGTTGTTAGTCGCTATTACTGCCTCTTGAAAAGCTATCCAAGAAGCTTCTGTGTTTCTTTCTTTGTTAATCATATTCTCAGAGATCTGATGTATTAACAAACAGTCTTCCCGAATCTCTCCTACTTTGTTTAGCAGGCTCTGTTGAGTAGAGGAGATCCTGCTCCGAATATCAGTTGCTCGGTATTTAATGATCTCAATGTCAATTGCCTTGCTTTTTGTGACCTCCAACTGAGCCTGCAGCCGTGTGATCGTATCCCTCTGTTGGCCCGATTGTACCCGACCATCTCGGATCGTAGAATTTTCTTGTTCCAGCTTGGTCTTGAGGACTTCAATTTCTTTCTTATCGGCCAATCGGGCTAGCTCTATTTCTTCGCTTGCTTGACTCTTAGTGATTTCTACCGCCGAAGCCACTCTAGCTTCAAGAGTCTTGATCAGGCGATTTTTTGCTTTGAGATGCTTCTTTAACATTTCGACCGAGAATTGATTTGCCGTCGCATACACTCCTACCGTTCCTGCAATTTCCGTGGCAAATTCATCTTTCCTTTTATTCATCCCATCGGTCATCACTTTGAATTTTTTAATAGTGGACTCTCCCTCTTGATAAAATTCTCACTTCACCACAGCTTTCCTCTTTTTGTCAAAGAAGAATTCATTAGGAGGGAGTTCCTCTGCCCTTATAGGTCTCAGTTCTTCACCAAATATCCATCCCTTGCTAACGCCTCCCTGTGTCGACTGCAAGGGTGTGACAGAGGTGATGGGTTGCCTGATCTGCTTCACAGCCTTCCCTGGTGTGCTGAGTGGATCTTTCTCTTTCGGGGGATCGGAGGTCTTCATCCCCGCCCAGATTCTGAGTTTCTGGTGGGTCTGTGTCTTTTATTTCCACCTCTGGACTATGCTCCTTGGGAGGGTCAGTAGTCTCTTTTTTTGTTTCAGGATTCTCCTCCCGCTCAGGACTCTTCTCCTTGTCTGGATTCTTCTCTTGCTCAGGACTCTTCTCCTTTTCGGGATTTTTCTCCTGCTCAGGACTCTTCTCCTGCTCCCCTTCCTGACATTTTTTGGGGTTAGAGGTTTTCCCCTCAGAACTTTCGGCCTCTTTTCCTTTATCCTTGGAAAGTCCCAAACCTCCTAGCACCACGGGGAGACATTGTTTCCTATGCTCCTGGAATTTTAAAACTGAGGCCCTGTCTTCAGGTGCTAGGGATCTGATTCGAAATTGCACCTCTGAATAGGACCTCGCCCCTCGGAAAACATCATCTGAGGGTGAACATTCATGTTCGAACCTCTTTAATCCACAATTTCCCAAATGGGTGCTTACAATCTTCTGCGGATCATGCTTTTTGTACTCAATAGAGACTAGGCTCAAGTCTTCTAAGGCCGCAGCCTCAGCCTTAGCATATCCGAAATCTAATAAGGAATAGGAATTTAGCCAGACAGGGAAAGATGTCCATACCTTTTTCGATGACGCTTTGAGCTCTTTTCTCACTCCACCAATTACTGTTTGTCGAGCAATCTCCCGACAAGCTAGCTTGTCAGGGATGAACATTGGTAGCGCCAGAGGAGGAACAACAGCTCCGAATACTCTCAAATAGGAGAATTCTTCTTCTACGTACTAGTCTGCGATATGGCTCATATTCGCAGCAATGCTATCTGAGATGCAGGGTGGCGAAAGACCAAAAAGGGCGATGTGCAGGGGCACCATCACCCAGTTGAAAATCTCATAAATGAACTTATTTGCGTTATTTTCCCACAGCTTGTCATGGTACTCATGTACATTCTTCTCATGGGTTGGACTCCAAGCCCAATTCATCAAAGGAAAAGGCGTCATGGAGCATATTGCGTCCATGATATACGCAGACATGAAGAATCCGGATGGTTTCCCGGCTGCTTTTTGCTCCCGGTACTTTGTCACCCTGTTGAACAAACTATCGGAGAGAATTTTTGCCCAATTGAATGAGGAACCTTCCTCTACCCGAAAGATGAGAGGTACCCACTGGATGTAAAAATGCGCGGTATCCTCCCATCCGAAAAGTCGACAAGTCATCATCGCCACATACATATAGTTTGGCTCCAGTGAAGAAATTGAATACACGCCCTTATCATTCACTCTAAATGTCGCGGAACGCGAAACCCAATCTTTTATCAAGCTTGGCATGGTTTTGTCAAATTCTTTGCACTCCTTCTTTTTGAAGTCTGCCATGAATTCTTTGCCATATGTGTATTCAGAAGTTGTTGGGAGCTTGTACATAGATTGGATATGTTCGGGCCTAAAAGTTCCGACCATGGCCTGTTGGTCATTTACAATGGTTCTGGAGGGCAAGTCGATGTGATCCAATGCCCATCGGATCATGTCGTAGTATGGGAGCAACCGAGGTATGTTTGCAACCAGGTGCATTCCCGACTGAACAATTGTTTTGAACTTAGTGTTCAGGTCGTCCTTCACAATATCATTGTCATCGTCATCAGAGTCTGAATAGTTTACCAGCTCGGATTGCAGAATGTCTGAAATAGACGACCAGGTGGGTACTAAGCCACCCGTCCAAGGCGAAGTATCTGAGACGTTGTCCGGACCCTGTGCTGCAACTTCGACATTTGCTTTCGCTGCTCTCCTTGGTGCCATAGCTGAAGCTTGCTTTTTTTCTCTTCTGCAGTAGACCTGTGTATACATGCGGAAATGAGTTTCCTCGGAGAAAAATGAGTTCTATGCGCTTAAGAGAAATGTTTTAGAGAAGAACGAAACTTTCGTATATATTTGAAAATCCTGTACCTTTGAAATAAGCCTATCAAATCGCACATAAAACCAAATTAAATGCATAAATCCGATCTTATTTATTCGTGGATTTACCCTAAATCTTTATTAATGTCATCAATGTTCGGAGGCTTGACAGGCAATCGGGTCATGGAGAGAAATTAAATCCCTCGTGAAGTGTGCCAACCTCGATGCGTGGGACGTATCTCGCTTAATTTTATTTTTCTAAAATTTCAAATCTTGACGACTTAAAGATTTCCTCGCCTTTCGCCACATCATGAATTTCCCTTCAACGTTTTGACTTTACAACTCGCGAGACTACGAGTTCCGATTTTAGTTTAATTAACAATAACCATGATTTGGTGGATCCTTAATTATATAATTAACTTAATCGCCATATCGCGACTCGGGAATTCGAAGACAAAATTTTGGGAGATTGATATGCCGAGTCGCGATATCACGATGTGGCGATAATTAAGGCTCGAATTAAGAGAAGGAAATTTTAGATTAGGTGATTAATTAATCTTTCCATAATTATGTTGCAACTTCACGAATCGAAGTCTTGTACACCTTCAATTTCTGAAAGAAAATGCCGAGCGGCGATTTGCCGAGAACCAAATTTGACCGTGGTTACCTTTTTTACCTTTGGTTCTTGACTAAGGTTATCAAAAAGTTATCGCGTTCTCGGCTCTCGGGGTTGTAAAAACAAAAATTTAGGGTCGATGAATGCCGAGGCACGAAATATCGACGATGTCTAATCAAGGGTTAAAGGTTTTACCATAGTCAATGCCTTGGGTAAAAAATCTAAAAAACGAGTTCGCAGTTTCGCGACTCGGGACTTGCGAATTCAAAAATTAAAGTGTCTGACTTGCGATATCCGACTTGCGATATTCCAAAATAAAACAAAAAGGCAAACATACTTGCGAAAAATGGATCTTTTCTTTTGAAAGTGAAAAAGCATCGCTATTCAGGCGACAAGATTTCAGAGTCTTATGATTTCGGAAAGGAAAGAAAAATAACTTTAGATTTCAAGTATCAAACGTTGAGAATTGCGCGAGGTAAAAAAACAGGGGCGGCTCCAACATAGGCTCCAACTAGGGATATCACTTCCCTGTGAGGCGGGAATAACAGTAGACCAAGTGCCAAAATTGGGTAAATGGAGTCATAGGCTAAAATTAAGAGAAAAATCTGAGAAAAAAAATAGAAAGGGGAAGAACTTTCGCTTGGTAACCCAGAAACTTTTTCGAACTCAGATACTCTTTCCAATCATAGCTGAAGTCACCTTCGCAATTTTCCCTTTCCCACTACTAAGTTTGGGGAATGCTTCAAGACAGTCATAACAGTCCAAGGATATTCAACAGGTCTTGTGATTCTCAGCTTGCATCAAAAGAATGATATTATATAATCTAAAATAGGGAACTCCCATCGGAATTTGGGGAAATGATCAGGTTTTCAGAAAGCATTGATTACCAGAGTTGATTGATGTTTATGTATAACAACCTTACATATGTCTCAGACATTGCTTCACTGCCAGCGAGCCTGTTCAGAACCCTGGTGAAGTTGTCTGACCCTTTTTTACTGAATTTCTTTTCACCACTTCGTAAAATATTTACGCGTTTAAACGCTAAGACAAGGGTAATCATTTCTGAATTTCCTTTCATCGTCTTAATGGACTAGGTGGGGGCAATCATTTCTGAATTTCCTTTCACCACCTGTCTCAGTATTTTATTCATTTTTAAAACACGAAGATGGGAGCAATCAGTTTATATCAGGGCTGAGATCTGTGTAATATTTTTTATCAGAGGTCTGTCAACTTATTTTGATTACTCAGTATCAACCTTCCTTTGACCCTCACAAGTCCTTTAGTTCTTAGGGTGACAGGGGAGAATAATGAAATTTTAAGGAACATTCTGTTCAAGCAAGCTTTTATTTTTCAGACACTATTGAAAAACTTAGGAAAGTTAAGATCGCTTATAGACGTTCCTTAGCTTAGCAGAGGATCGAGTAGTTGTGAAGACCATCTTTCTTATTAAGATCTGCTTCTGAATCCCTGGGGTTTGAAATGAAAAAATCTTTATCCTTTCCCAAAGACTCGGGACGATAGTGACTTACTAAAAGTTAGGCCCAAATATAGACAGAAAACAAGGCAGCAATTGAATGGCTCAATAAAAAGTTCACAACAGCTCACGGCTAGTTTTCGAATACATTTGGGAACGAAAATTATGACTGACTGCATTTGGATTTGACATATCATTCAAATTTAGTGCGAAGATCATCGAGCCAAAAATAGTCATGTTATCTAACCTTTTATATTGCAGTTTGAACAATATTACCTCAGATTTCTTAAAACAGCCTTTCATGACCTGTGTATTGAGAAAACTCACCTTTTTCTTTTCAAGTTCCTCGTGGACTATGAATTTTCATATGCATCACCTGTTTTATGTTGCCCTATTTCCAACGCTGATCTGCACCTTACGTCTTGAGCTAGTTTCACCTGAGGCTGGAACCCTGCAAAAACGAATCCAAATCTGATTGGAAAATGTGTTGAAAATTTAAGAATGAAAACCAAAAATTAAAAATAAATGTTTGAACAAAAACATAATTATGTACAAAAACTCATAACAAAATTTATTTATTTACAAATATATAGATATATAATTTTTTTTAGTTTTTATTTTATTCTCTTTTCTACCCAACCACTGTCACGTCATATAGTGCTTTAGATATCGCCCGTTGACAGGGGTGCTTAGAACTTCTCCATCAATGTTTTCCAGAAGAAAGGAATTCTTTCCTTCTGGAGCCAAGACCTTGAATGGTCCATACCAAAGGTGGTCAAATTTTCCATGCTTTGCGGCTTCTTCCCTTCTCGCATCCCATCTCAACACCAAGTCACCTGGGAGGAACTCTCTGTCCTTTTCCTTGAGATCGAACAAGGCTTTCATATCGTCCTGGTATATCTGCATTTTCTCATCAACCTCCACTCTGAGCTGTTGAACCTCAATCAGTTGGTTAATTCTTCTGGTTACATGATTGGGCTCTTCGTTTTGATCCTGCCATAATTTCATCACTGGCAATGCTAAGTTTATAGGCAGAACTACCTCGGTCCCATATACCATCTGAAACGGCGAAATGCCAATAGATCTTTTAGTGCTGATGCGGTTTGCCCATAATGCGTGCTTCAAATGTACATGCCAGGACCTCTTGTTTTTGTTCAGTACCTTTTTTATCACGTTTACCAGGCTCTTATTTGATGATTCAGCCAGCCCATTTCCCTGAGGGTAATAAGCAGTGGAATGGCCGAGAATGATACTGTACCTCTAGTAGAAGTCGATCATAGCCATGGATTTGAAAGCCTGGGCGTTGTCTGTAACAATCTTTTGGGGGCACCCAAATCTTGACAAGATGTTATCTTCCAAGAAGTCAATCACCACCGAGTCTGTTGCCCTTTTTGTTGGAATTGCTTCCACCAACTTTGAAAAATAATCTGTGGCTGTCAAGATCCACTTATGCTGAGCACTGGAGTGGGGGTTTATTTCTCCTATGAAGTCTAATCCCCATTGTTGAAACGGGGCTTCATTTTTGACTGGAACGAGTGGTAGTGCAGGGAGTTTCTGTTTACCCGCGAATATTTGACACGAGTAACAGGCACGTACCTTAGCGTTGACGTCCGAAAATAATTTCGGCCAATAGTATCTGGCCCTTAAGATCTTGTAGGCTGTGGCTCTCCATGCATGGTGTCCTCCACAGATGCCTTCATGAAATTCCTCTATGACCCGTGGAGTTTCTGGTTCGACCAAACAGACCAGTAAAAATCTGAGTGGATCCTTCCAATATAGTTGATTCTCTGAGATGCAATATTTGACAGCATGGAGTTTTAAAGTTCTATATTTGGCTGGTGTTAGTCCATCTGGACATTTAAGGTTTAACAAGTAAAAAACTATATCTTTATACCATCCTGACGACATGAATTTTTCTTCAACCTCGTTTGGATATGTCTGGTCATCTGGCTCTTGCAAATGTGTGTCCTCGTCTTCTCCTTGTAGGCAATTGATGTCAAGAGCTCTAAGGTTTGACTCAGCCAAGAGTTTGGCCAGACCCTTTCCTTTTATCAATTTAGTTGGCTTGATTTCCAGATCAAATTCTTGAATCTTAGCGAGCCAGCGCCCTCGTTTTCTATCACCGTCAGGTTGTACCAATATATCCTTCACAGCACTGGTTGGCACATATGCGATAATTTTTGAATGTAGAACGTAAGTTCTAAATGCTTTTAGCGATTTCACCATTGTGTACACCTGTTTTTCCATTATATCATATTTTAGTTCGGCATCCCTAAGGCTCTTGCTAAAAAACGCGATTGGGTGCTCAAAGCCTTCATCATCTTTTTGCAGCAACACTGCGGAGATAGTATGTTGAGAAGCGAATGAGAAGATGAGGAAATCCTTTAAGTAATCCGGGCTTGTTAACACAGGTGCCTCGCTGATGACTCTTTTAATATGCTCGAACGATGCTTTATCCTCGGTTGTCCAATTTACTCTGCTATCTTTCTTTAGCATTCCTGTGATCAATTTGACAATCTCAGCGAAATTTGGTATAAACCTTCGTAAAAAATTTATTGTTCCTAAGAAAGCTTGAATTTCTTTAACATTGCTAGGAATCCTGATAGTTTGTATCGCTTCAACCCTCTTAGGATCAATCTTGATCCCATCTTTAAATATGATATGCCCCAGAAGCTTACCTTCCTGCATAGAGAAATGTGATTTCTTTGGGTTCAAAGATAGACCATACCTGCGGCATTTTTCGAAAGTCTGTTTTAAATGGATCAAATGTTCTTCATCGGTTTTAGAAAAAACCGTCAAGTCGTCGAGGTAGATTACTACAAACCTATCTCTTTCTCCAACGAAAGCGATATCCATGGCGCACTGGAAGGTATCCCCTGCATTCATTAAACCAAAAGGCATTTTATCATACATGAATGTACCCCATGGCGTGGTGAAAGCGATTTTTTCTCTATCTTGCTTGTTCATGGCGATTTGGTTGTACCCCGAAAATCCATCTATCATAGACATCCCATTTGCTCCAACTACCCTTTCTAGGACGTGGTCCATTTTAGGAAGCGGATAATTATCCTTAAGAGAGGACCTAATCAAGTTCCAGAAATCCACACACAGTCTGATTTCTCCGTTCTTTTTTCTGACGGGGACTAAATTTGCTACCCAGTCTGAGTACCTTAGGGGTACAATTATTTTCACGTCTAAGAGCTTCTTTACTTCCTTTTCAATAACGGGTAACAAAATCAGGTTAAACTGCCTGAGCTTCTACCTAAAAGGCTTAACTCTGGGCTTCAAAGGTATCTTGTGCTCAATTATAGAAGTATCATATGTTCGGAGCTCATCATAGGACCAGGCGAAAACATCTTTATACTGCCTGAGTAGATCTCTGTACTGGTCTTTTACCTTAGGAGGGAGGAATTTAGATATCTTTACTATCCTGGAATCTTTTTCAGTTCCTATGTTGCAATCCTCCACTTCTTCTTGTTGGGGCTGTAAAGTGGATTTCATAGGTATGTCGTTCTGATCGAAGAGTCTTTCCAAAGGAATTAAGCCTTTCGGGATTTGGTTATTTTTAAGGACCAACATGCGATGATCTGCTATTTTCTCTCGGAAGGTTTTAGGATTTTCATCTTCTTGCATAACCCACATTGGGTCGTTTTGGTTTTCTTGATCAGGATGGGTTTCAGAGAATTCACATATTGCTATAAGAAATTTTTGAATCTGTTCATCATCTTCAAAGACCTGCCAGTGTCGGACATTGTCTGGTATGGAGGGTTTATATCTGATTTCAATATGATATTTCAGCTTAACATTTGTGGGAGGGGAAAAGGTCGAGGCTGCCTTAGCCAATGCGTCAGCATGTAGATTCTTTGTGCGAGGAATAAAATGGGCTTTTATAGATGAGAAAAAAATCTCCATTAAATCCCAAACGCAATTTCTGTATGTTCTCAATATGGGATGTTTGGCTAGGTATTGTCGGTTTACTTGCTTTACTATTAATTCAGCATCACCATAAACCTCCAAGTTTTTTATGTTTAACTTCTTTGCAGCCTCTAAACCTAAGACTAATGCTTCATACTCGCATACGTTATTGGTGTAATCTATGTCCCACTGTAAGCAATGTGAGAAAGGAACGGTAAACTTACCTTCGGGTTCTACCAAAAATATGCCAGCACTAGCTCCTTCAGAAGATGAAGCGCCATCGAAGTACATTTTCCAGATACCATTTCTGCATAGTTCTTCAGTCAAGGGGCTAAGCTCTTCCTTCTTCATATCAAGTTCTTCTGGACACCCCTCTAAACCATCATCAAATGATAATATGCAATTCCCCAGATCTTGGTCCGCAACGTAAATGGGAAAGTTATTTGGATTCAGAGGATCACTGACAGTATATGCTAATCTTGTTTCTCGATACAAATGGGTAAACTGACCACCGAAAATTGGGATTGTGGCATATGACTTGTCCAATTGTAGAGAACCTCCTAACTTGTCTCCCCATGATCTGGATAATAACATTCCATATTTGGGGGGAATATCTGCAATAACCACATCCATCAGGATACTTTTGACCGGGACCTGAGCTAGGGTAACTACCAGATCTTTTATCATTCCCATACATTTAACCTTTCTTGAGTCAAACAAGTATAGGTCTCCATACGGTCTAGTGATCTGGAGCCCCAGCCTCTCCATTATAGTTTTGGGCATAACATTATGTGAAGCCCCAGAGTCTAACATGCAGTTATGCAGTAACTGGTCATGTATATTCAGGGTGATATAGAAAGGAGCGACGTTGTCCTTGAATCCCTCAAAATGAGGACCAAAGGTGATGTTAGGTCTGTCATCTTCTAGGTTGATAACGTCGGAGTGACTTTCTGTCTCATAAACACCCATCACTTTGGCGATTTGCTTCCGATAAGTGGGGTTTTTTGCTAATTCTACCAAAGGAATTGGTATCTTAATTTTATTTAATTCGTTTTCAAAATTGTAAGATGTATTGGCCTTGTCCGTTTCTTTGGTTAAGACTTCCGGGTTTTCTTTTTCCAACTTGTTTGTCTGGATCGCTTTATCACTCGTGATCTTAGTCGAAGTTGTAACTTTATCTCTCGGTCCTGTTTCCTTTGTTTGGGCCTCAGCCTTTTTCACCTGAAACTGTTGAGTTTTTGCTACCTTGTCTTCATCACTGGGTAACAATGTCTCTTCCAAAGGAGGTTCATGGGGTCACCCCCTCTACAGGATTTTCTTAGGCTGGTCAGATGAGGTGGTCTTATTTTTAGATCTCAGATTGTATCTAGGTTGAACATCAGCTGCTATTATTTCTGTTTCTGGTTGAGATACACAAAGGTCAATGGGATAACCTTCTTCTTCTTCATTAGAGGGTTGAGGAGTATTCAAATATTTCTCGTAGTCTTCCCTGGTCAGAAATGGCTGTGAACATTCATCTCCGAAACATGCAACTTCATCTTCCGAATCTCCGAAATCTTGGAGGTCACTTGCTCCTATAAAATTTTCATTTTTTAGTGGAGCTTGTATTTTTTGATCTTCATTCTTTATTAGCTTATGTTGATTTTGGGGATTTGGGTTTCTCCGGAAGTCTCTTTTGTTGGAAGAATCAGCTTTAGCCTAATCCAACTCCATCCTAGAGATTTTGTTAGACAGATCTTTAATTATTCTGGCCATATCATCCACTCTGTCGTTAGTGTATCTATTTGACCCGGAAGGACCCGCTGGTTCCCTATAGCATCTATTATCACGGTTGACTATTTCTACTTTAGCTTTTAACTTACCCGAAGCCATCCTATTATATTCTATTTCGACAACATCGTCTTGCATTCTATTCAGGGTGGCTCCTCTTCTTTCTCGCAAAAGCAATGCGAAATCAGGTTCGAAGGCTCCCGCAAAAGTTACTTTGGCTGAGGGTTCGGAAGGTTTAACAGCGGCTGGAATTTTATTATAAAGTTTGTTAAATCTCAGAATAAATTCCATAACGGTTTCTGAGTTCTTTTTCTTTAGGGACCCAAACTCGGTAAGGTAATACAAGTGATCTTTTCGCTCTCCCCATTGTCTGAGGAAAGCATCTTCCAAGGCGTCATATGTCCTAATAGAAGCTGTAGGGAGGCTCCGAAACCAAGTTCGGACCTGTCCTTTGAAGGTCTGGAAAAGTAGTCTGGAATAGACATCCTCGTGCTCAAAACCACAGATATCTGTGAACTGATCAAAAAAGTTTATATGCTTGACTGCAGTTAGATCTCCCTCCCCAGTGAACTTAGGAAGATTTTTTATGTAGTTATCAGGTAGATCATGGAGGGGAATGGGTAAAACTAGGGGAGCGTATCTCACTGCTACTTTTGCAAATACTCCGGGAGGAGGGACATTAGGTTGTCCTCCACCTCCGCCTCCGAAGCCTACCATCGACTTAGGAGTAGGAAATGAGGGTGTAACACACCCTTTTGAATCAGGTGAAACTGGGAAGTTCTACCGAAGAAAGGTTGGTATGTCAAATGATAATGATCTTTCTAAAGGACCTTTTCCTTTGTTTATATATGGGACAGTCTGATGAATCTCGTCCCTAAATTCAGAGTAGTTCGTTTTCGGCTCCTCAGTATTAGACAGAGGGTTGAAGGAAATAGGAGGTTCCGAGGGGCATTTAGTCTTTAAAAGTGGATTTTTGGGCTTATTAACTGAAGCGGTTGTCTCAACCGAGCCTCTCGCTCTTAAAAAAATTTCAGGATTATTAACAGGCATAATCAGCTTGCCACCCAGATTCTGTCTGGTATGCCTTCTGTCAGACACCAGTTTGTGTTTCAGTGGAGTCACCAAGTGAAAGATTTAAACAAGCCTTAAAACTGTGTGCACTCTATGTTCACTATCAAAGAGTAACACTATCAACGAAATAATTTATCATTTTCCCACGGAAAAGATTTCGTAATTTCGCTCCCCGGCAACGGCGCCAGTTAGATGTTGTTCCTGAGTCTGTACTTAAGGCTTTAAAGTATAGTTTCAAGGCATCCGAAAGTATGATAAAGGTTAATCAATGATTTCACTAACCTTCGGTATAGGAAACTAGTGAGGATTTCTACTTTCTCGATGTCTAGCTTCCAACTGTTCCTGGGTAGTAATATCTTGTTCAATGGCTGCCCATGAATGTTCCAATTCCTCCCGGGTGTTCGCAGTTTTATGGATTGTGTCGAAGAGATTTAGAGCGATATGTATTTGATTAGATAATATGGGTTGAATGTTAGGTTGAGTTGCTGTAGGGACGGTCATTGAGGAACAGTTTCAGTATGGAAATGATTTTTAAGGAGAGAGTTTATTTGTTGTTTCAATTCGGACGAAATAAAGAGAAACTTTTGCATGAAACAACGAAATAAGCATGCACATTGAAGGCCCTTTCCTGTAACTATATTATTTATGGTAAAAATAACGTGAGATGAGAAAACACATTTATCTATAGATAACGCGAAGTTCCTGACAGTGGAAAACTCGCGTATACACAGAAGAAGAAATTGACATAAACATAATTGACATAATGTAAATAAACATAAAATTCTGTAAATGTAAATTGGTCTTACACCCGCTAATAGATGGTGCAGAGGAAAGTCAAGAAACAATTACAGAAAATATGAAATCACTTCACTATAGTAGTGGTTGTACTAAATTATAGTGATGCACGTCAATTATGTAGAGCAAAATGAAAAGAAACAATTAACACAACGAAACAAACTTGTAACACAGTCATGACAGGATCAGGAATCTTCAAATTTGCTTGTATTAACTTCCTTCATAAAAAACTCTATTACAATTGATACCAAAAAGCCCAGCCCTTTTCTCTTCTTTTTGTGATGTATTTATACAAAATTTGCCTCTCGGTTCAGAAGAGTGAAATCACTCCATCTGTCCAAGCGCCAGGTGTTTGTTTTTACTTAGATTGAATGCATAGAATACATTCGTCCATAAAATGGAATACAAGTTGTGACGGTTTTTCTTAACATCTGGGGGGAGTGAAATCACTCCACTTCACCTACTCTATCTTCAAGAAGTGCTAGGTGCTTGTCCTCGCATAGATTCAGTGTACATGATACACTTGTCCACAAACTGGGTCACAAGTTGTGAAGGCTCGAATTGACAACTAGCTTTGGCAAAATAGCACTCTCGAGCCAATTGTGGATGTTTATAATCTATTTGTACATTGACGATTTCAAGAGCGCCGAGTTGTGCACTAGGCTGAATCAAATGTTTGTCGATTTGGGTCGGGTCTACCCTGTCCATCCTAGAGATTTCTGTCGAATTCCTCTCATTCTTCTCCTTTATGTCGAGAGAAATCCGATCTATATTCATCTGTCTCAGCGCCTCTGTGTCGCCTCCAATCTCCATCCCTAACAGCTCACCATTTATGGCATTGCAGGCTTCTGCTAACGAATTCATCACTTTTTGAGCCTGCTCTTTGCTTAAAGTAATATCGCGTTCCCAATTCTTTAACAAGATATTACCCCTAGTTTGTTCGGCAATGGTGAGCCCGGGAGGCCCTGAAAACCTGTTGTTAGTCGCTATTACTGCCTCTTGAAAAGCGATCCGAGCAGCTTCTGAGTTTCTTTCTTTGTTAATCAGATTCTCAAAGATCTGATGTATTAACAAGCAGTCTTCCCGAATCTCTCCTACTTTGTTTAGCAGGCTCTGCTGAGTAGAGGAGATCCTGCTCCGAATATCGGTTGCTCAGGATTTAACGATCTCGATGTCAATTGCCTTGCTTTCTGCGACCTCCAACTGAGCCTGCAGCCACGTGATCGTATCCCTCTGCTGGCCCGATTGTACCCGACCATCTCGGATCGTAGAATTTGCTTGTTCCAGCTTGGTCTTGAGGACTTCAATTTATTTCTTATCGGCCAATCGGGCCAGCTCTATTTCTTCGATTGCTTGACTCTTAGCGATTTCTGCTGCCGAAGCCACTCTGGCTTCAAGAGTCTTGATCAGGCGATTTTTTGCTTTGAGCTGCTTCTTTAACATTTCGACCGAGAATTGATTTGCCGTCGCATACGCTCCTAGCGTTCCTGCAATTTCCGTGGAAAATTCATATTTCCTTTTATTCATCCCATCGGTCATCACTTTGAATTTTTTAACAGTGGACTCTCCCTCTTGATAAAATTCTTGCTTCACCACAACTTTCCTCTTTTTTTCAAAGAAGAATTCATTAGGAGGGAGTTCCTCTGCCCTTATAGGTCTTAGTTCTTCACCAAATATCCATCCCTTGCTAACGCCTCCCTGTGCCGGCTGCAAGGGTGTGACAGAGGTGATGGGTTGCCCGATCTGCTTCGTAGCCTTCCCTGGTGTGTTGAGTGGATCTTTCTCTTTCGGGGGATCAGAGGTCTTCGTCCCCGCCTTCGGATTCTGAGTTTCTAGTGGATCTATGTCTTTTATTTCCACCTCCGGAATATGCTCCTTGGGAGGGTCAGTAGTCTCTTTTTTTTGTTTCAGGATTCTCCTCCCGCTCAGGACTCTTCTCCTTGTCTGGATTCTTCTCCTGCTCAGGACTTTTCTCCTTTTCAGGATTTTTCTCCTGCTCAGGACTCTTCTCCTGCTCCCATTCCTGACGTTTTTCAGGGTTAGAGGTTTGCCCCTCAGAACTTTCAGCCTCTTTTCCTTTATCCTTGGAAAGTCCCAAACCTCCCAGCACCACGGGAAGACATTGTTTCCTATGCTCCTGGAATTTTAAAACTGAGGCCCTGTCTTCAGGTGCTAGGGATCTGATTCGAAATTGCACCTCCGAATAGGACCTTGCCCCTCGGAAAACATCATCCGAGGGCGAACATTCATGTTCGAACCTCTTTAATCCACAATTTCCCAAATGGGTGCTTACAATATTCTGTGGATCATGCTTTTTGTACTCAATAGAGACTAGGCTCAAGTCTTCTAAGGGCGCAGCCTTAGCCTTAGCATGTCCAAAATCTAATAAGGAATAGGAATTTAGCCGAACAGGGAAATATGGCCATACCTTTTTCGATGACGCTTTGCGCTCTTTGCTCACTCCACCAATTAATGTTTGTCGAGCAATCTCCCGACAAGCTAGCTTGTCAGGGATGAACATTGGTAGCGCCAGAGGAGGAACAACAGCTCTGAATACTCTCAAATAGGAGAATTCTTCTTCTACGTACCAGTCTGCGATATGGCTCAGATTCGCAACAATGCTATCTTAGATGCAGGGTGGTGAAAGACCAAAAAGGGCGATGTGCAGGGGCACCATCACCCAGTTGAAAATATCATAAATGAACTTATTTGCGTTATTTTCCCACTACTTGTCATGGTACTCATGTACAGTCTTCTCATGGTTGGACTCCAAGCCCAATTCATCAAAGGAAAAGGCGTCATGGAGCATATTGCGTCCATGATATACGCGGACATGAAGAATCTGGATGGTTTCCCGACTGCTTTTTGCTCCCGGTACTCTGTCACCCTGTTGAACAAACTATCGGAGAGCATTTTCGCCCAATTGAATGAGGAACCTTCCACTACCCGAAAGATGAGAGGTACCCACTGGATGTAAAAATGCGCGGTATCCTCCCATCCGAAAAGCCGACAAGTCATCATCGCCACATACATATAGTTTGGCTCTAGTGAAGAAATTGAATACATGCCCTTGTCATTCACTCTAAATGTCGCGGAATGCGAAACCCAATCTTTTACCAAGCTTGGCATGGTTTTGTCAAATTCTTCGCACTCCTTTTTGAAGTCCGCTAGGAATTCTTTGCCATATGTGTATTCAGAAGTTGTTGGGAGCTTGTACATAGATTGGATATGTTCGGGCCTAAAAGTTCTGACCATGGCCTGTTGGTCATTTACGATGGTTCTGGAGGGAAAGTCGATGTGATCCAATGCCCATCGGATCATGTCGTAGTATGGAAGCAACCGAGGTCTGGTTGCAACCAGGTGCATTCCCGACTGAACAATTGTTTTGAACTTAGTGTTCAGGTCGTCCTTCACAATATCATTGTCATCGTCATCAGAGTCTGAATAGTTTACCAGCTCGGATTGCAGAATGTATGAAATAGACGACCAGGTGGGTACTGAGCCACCCGTCCGAGGAAAAGTATCTGAGATGTATTCCGGACCCTGTGCTGCAACTTCGACATTTGCTTTCGCTACTCTCCTTGGCGCCATAGCTGAAGCTTGCTTTTTTGCTCTTCTGCAGTAGACCTGTGTATACATGCGGAAATGAGTTTCCTCAGAGAAAAGTGAGTTATATGCGCTTAAGAGAAATGTTTTAGAGCAGAACGAAACTTTCGTATATATTTGAAAATCTTGTACCTTTGAAATAAGCCTGTCAAATCGCACATAAAACCAAATTAAATGCATAAATCTGATCTTCTTTATTCGTGGATTTACCCTAAATCTTTATTAATGTCATCAATGTTTGGCGGCTTGACAGGCAATCAGGTCATGGAGAGCAAGCAAATCCATCGTGAAGTGTGCCAACCTCGATGCACGGGACGTATCTCGCTTAATTTTATTTTTCTAAAATTTCAAATCTTGACGACTTAAAGATTTCCTCGCCTTTTGCCACATCGCGAATTTCCCTTCAACATTTTGACTTTACAACTAGCGAGACTGCGAGTTCCGATTTTAGTTTAATTAACAATAACCATGATTTGGCGGATCCTTAATTATATAATTAACTTAATCGCCATATCGCGACTCGGGAATTCGAAGACAAACTTTTGGGAGATTGATATGCCGAGTCGCGATATCACGATGTGGTGATAATTAAGGCTCGAATTAAGAGAAGGAAATTTTAGATTAGGCGATTAATTAATCTTGCCATAATTATGTCGCAACTTAGCGAATAGGAGTCTTGTACACCTTCAATTTATGAAAGAAAATGTTGAGCGGCGATTTGCCGAGAACCAAATTTGACCGTGGTTACCTTTTTTACCTTTGGTTCTGGACTAAGGTTATCAAAAAGTTATCGCGTTCTCGGCTCTCGGGGTTGTAAAAACAAAAATTTAGGGTCGACAAATGCCGAGGCGCGAAATATTGACGATGTCTAATCAAGGGTTAAAGGTTTTACCATAGTCAATGCCTTGGGTGAAAAATCTGAAAAACGAGTTCGCAGTTTCACGACTCGGGACTTGCGAATTCAAAAATTAAAGTGTCTGACTTGCGATATCCGACTTGCGATATTCCAAAATAAAACAAAAAGGCAAACATACTTGCGAAAAATGGATCTTTTCTTTTGAAAGTGAAAAAGCATTGCTATTCAGGTGACAAGATTTCAGAGTCTTATGATTTCGGAAAGGAAAGAAAAACAACTTTAGATTTCAAGTATCAAACGTTGAGAATTGCGCGAGGTGAAAAAACAGGGGCGGCTTCAACATTTATCATGATAGTTTTTAATGTGTTTGTAGAAAATAAATGATATAAATATAGCAATGACATATACCCAATAATATGCAATACAAGTAACACAAGAAATAGCCACAAATACCTCATATCTGAGTTTTATTTATCATAATAGTTGACCTCATACAAAGTTGAGCAGATTTGGAATATACATAGAAGAATGATGCATGTGGTTGATAGTGCATCCAAAATAGAATGGAATGATGAGGATATAATCTCCTAAGAGTCCTCCAAGCTTAATACAAGAGATCTAGAAGATCCAACCTTTACCCTGGTTGCTGGTGATTTCTTCTCTCTGCAAAGTGCACCCTCCCTGGTTGTAGCAAGCTAAGATTTCAACCTTAGAGGATATGACCTCTAAGCCACTGAAACCAAGTGCCAAAAAGTATATTGGGGATTAAGAAATCCCTATGTTGAGTCTCCAAGATATTGGGAGTGATATCCTACTCCAAATCACAAGATCCCCTATGAACAATGCATCATACTGAAGAGAAATGCACCCTACTGGAATATAGAATGGATGGGTTGAAGAATCCTATCAAAAATTGATACAAAAAGGTGTTATGGTGGTAGCAATCAACCCTGGAGTGAGTGCTACTACAGATCTAGCTTTCCCAAGACAAATCAAATTTCTCTTCCTCAATAGATGTGCCCAACCTACTGGAAACCACTACAAGTGTGCCCTGCTTCCTGAAACTACCCCTGAACTAAATAGAACCTGAGCTAGAATGGTGAGGGAGGAATATTTCACCTCCTTGGCCAAGCTTGGATTAGGAAAGGTGGAATATTTCACCACCGAGCTGATCTCTAGGGTTTGTTCAGTCAAGACCCTCAAAACCCCCAACTATCATGAGCTCTCTAGCAAGAAGCCAGACATCAAAATAATAATCAACATAATGAGAGAATAGAGGCCCCTATCTGTTGAAATAATGTAACTGCGAAGAGAATTCTTATTATTATTGGATTAAATCCCCATTGAGGATTAATCATGTCATTATTATTATTATTATTATTGGATTAATCCCCATCGTGGATTAATCATGCCGGTAATTGTATAAGGACCAAATCCCCTTTTGCGGATTGGTCATCGGACAATTACAAAGGGTAGAATAAGAATTCATCCCCAGCAGTTATTATGGAAGACCCAGAATTAATTAAAGGTGGGTTTACCCACCCAGAGTGAGAGGTCAGCCCTGCTAGTTGTGACCTTTCACACGTGCCAGTCTTGTATAAATAAGAGGCTAGCGCCTCACTTCAAACACACAACTCACTTTCTCATTATCTTATGAGGCAAGATGAAATTACCAGTTAGAGAGAGGAGAAGAAGAGTGGCGCATCTCTTGGAGAGGACTTTCTATATTGGTTTGAGTTATCTCTTGAACATTGTATAAGCTATTTATGATAAGGAAGTTTTTATTGGGTTTTCTTCCCCTAGAGGGTTTCCCAGGATAAATGTTGTGTCTCTTGTGAATGTGTATTTCTCAATGATATTGTTCTTATGATGCTCTTATCTATTGAAATGCAAAGAACTATAATAATGGCATAAACATTAACATGGAATCAGAGCCAACCTGAAGAAAACATTATTTGCAAGAGGAAAAATGTCGTTGTTACCGTACCCAAAAATTAGGGTTTTGCAAAAGTGAATATTTTCAGCTCCCTAACCTCCTAGAAAGCTACGCCCTCCCCCAAGGATCATTTCGGCACTTAGAGTGCACCTTTTCAGTGGCTAGATCTCTCGGAAAGTGAAACCCTAGTTTCACAAAGTACCAGAAAACCAGAAAACCAAAGTACCAAAAGTACCAGAAGTACCAGAGTACCAGAAGTACCAGAAAACCAGAAGCACCAGTCCAGAAATATGCAAATCAAGTTTGAGGGGGTAAAAGTTTGATTTTCGAAATTCCGACTGCACCAGCTAACTCGCCTCAGCCCAGCACATCTATCCCATGGATCAGAATTTCAAAATTCGAAGTTTGAAAAATTAGGGTTTCCTCATAAAACCCTAAGTTGCAGTTGCAGTCTCAGAACCAGTTGCAGTTGCAAAACCAGTTGCAGTTGCAGTACCAGCTGCAGTACCAGTTGCAGTTGCAACCGTAGAACCAGTTGCAATCACTCTTGAATTTTTTTGGTAATGATTACCGCTACTACCAGATGGAGCCACTACCTGCAAAAGATATCCAAGGTATGTACTCACATATGGTTAATGGTTAAACCCTAAAGAGTATTTGTAGGAGAATGGATCTTTTGCCATAGATCCAGAAGGATCTCAAGATCCAACACATTCAGAGGAATGATGCAACCCAGGTGTGATTATTCTAATATGC
>ML801440.1:15874-37683 GCA_009831015.1 Picea engelmannii | reverse complement strand
GCCTAGTTTTGGATTAGTCAACAACCCTAACTTGAAGTAATCATAAATTTGAACCTGTAATGTATAAATATTTGAAACTGATACACAATGTTCTTCATTTTTTTTTATGCAATTCCTCCATGTGTCACTACTTAGGTCCTCTCAAAAAAAGAGTTATAGCAAAAATGACATACCTTGTTGAATTTTGGCTTATTCTAGGGAGCGAACTTGTAGAGTGTGCCCCGCACGAAATATTTTTTGCATTGATCTAAACCTATTAAAAAGAATACTAAATATTGTACCATAACCAACACATTTGGTCTCACTGAATTTGGATCTGTTATGAAGAAGTTATGACGTTTTTACCCGAAACACCTGTTTTTGACTAGTTTCGGGACTAGCCACAAACCCTATTTTCCACGGAGTGTAACTCCTAAAATACAATGACCCACAAGTTGAATTTTTTGCCACATATACTTGGGTATTTTTTCTCAATGGCATAGCAATTTCACGGTCTAAATAATTATATAAAAAAAAATTATAGCGAAAATGGTGAGATGACCTGTAAATAACATACCTTAGAAAGAACCATCAAAATAATTTATCCTTCCTTGCATTTTGACCTTCTCTTCTTCACCTTCCCTCGTAAATTAGGCTTGGATATCCTTGGTTACCTCACACACCTATATATATTCAATATGCTCAAGTGTAATTAAAATGAGAGAGCCTTGCCTCTTATTTATACTCTCCAAGTAGGTTCCTTAAAAACATCTTCTAGGTCACTTGGCCCACTTTCCTTATTTTAGGGTTAACCCACTTCTAATTTATCCATTACATTTATTATTGAAATAATTTATTTTTTATTCACTTTGAATTATAATACAGTCATCACTTCACTTTATTATTTACCTTTTAAAATCTCTTAAACTACTTTGACTACTTTGACCTTTTGGGGCTTCTAGTTGACATATGAGGGTCCTCCAACTTCGTAAGGCCATAACTCTCAAACCATGAGGAGTTATGTGACATTCCACATACCACAAAAAATGGAATGACATGTACTATCCATATAGAATAGTATTAGCTTCAAATATAGCAAAAATCATACCATTATCCATCAAACAAACTTGGGTCCATTACCCAAACCTGGGTTCTCCAACTTCACATGGTCATAACTCTCTAATCGTGAGGAGTCATGTGACGTTATACATACCACCGGAAATGGAATGACAAGAAATATCCATATAGGATAGCTTCCCTGAAAAATTCACTATCCTTCATCTCATTATTCCATAATTAATCATGGGTTCTCTTACTCTACAAAGCGTTTTCCTGTGAGGGCTTTCACCATAAAGGGACTACTTTGGAGTTCATCCATATTTACTTCTTATCAACCATGACAAAAAAATAATGAGTCATATTTACATCAAACAATCTTGGGTCCATTACCGAAACCTTTGTGCTACGGGGCTTTCTTCAAGGGTTGACATCAATGACAACCAACCTTAATCAAGAAATATTACCAGTACATAAATACAATGTACCTACCTTATCTCCTTTTCCTATCACCAGTGATCCTTTGGTGACCTTCCACGACTTATCTATAAATATAGATATACAACCTTCACTTTCCAACTGCCCTGTTGAAATTAGATTTTTCCTTAGATCTAGAACATGTCTTACCTCTTTCAACAACCACTGGATTCCATTCCTTTGTTTTATTTTTACCTTTCCCATTCCAACAATTTTGCATGGTGCATCATCACCCAAATGAACCTGTCCAAAATCACCTTGAACATAATCTAGAAAATGTTTCCTATGGGGTGTGGCATGAAATGAAGCCCCTAAATCTACTACCCAAGACTCAAAAATATTATCTACATAAATAATCAAAGCATCTTGTAACACATCATCTGTTACATTTTCTTCCTAATTTTTCTCCTGATGTCCATCTCTTTGTTTCTTTGGAGCTTTGCAGTCTTTCTTTAGATGTCCTCTTTTCCCACAATTCCAACACTCTATCTTTCCCATTTTGGATTTGGATCTTCCCTTACTATAATTCTCACAGTTCCCTGATCCTTTTTCTCTATCCTTTTGTCTTCCCTTGTTCTCCATGTTTAACACATTACCTGATGTCTCACATGTGATTTTCCATCGCATTTCCTCACTAAGGATAACACCAACAGCAGCATCAAATTTTAAAGTGTTTAAACCAGAGACAAAGTTACTTACATCCATGACCAAGCCATTCCAACTTGCTGGCAATGAGCACATGATTACAAGATCCATGACCTCATCATCAAAGTCTAATTTTACAAAACTTAGTTGATTAGTAACCATATTAAATTCATTTAAATGATCTACAATAGACACACCTTCTTACATCTTCCTATTAAATAATATCTTCATTAGAAATACCTTATTGGACGTCGATGGTTTTTCATACAATTTAGTCAATGCGTCCATCATCTCTTTCGTTGTCTTTTCTTTTGAAATATTGAAAGCCACTGACGTTTCCAGGCTCAACCATATCATTCCTAGTTCCTTTCTGTCAAGAACCTCCCATTCTCCATCCTTCATGGCCTTTGGCTTCTTTTCTATTCCACCCAATGGTAGAAATAGATCCTTCTGATATAAATAATCTTCCATCTGCATCTTCCATAACTCGTAGCTTTGGTTGTTAAATTTCTTGACCCTAAACTTTCCATCTTCTTCCATTGCTCCCACTCGAACCAGGAACCCTCTTTTCCTATGAGTTACCTTTCGCTCTGATACCAGTTGTTAGAAAAATAGGATCGTGGAGCAATACAAATAAGACAAATGTGGAAATAAACGCAGAAGATACATAATACAATAGAGACACAGATATGTGTGGTTCACCTAGTGTGGGCTACGTCCACTAGAGAAATTTTTAGGTCCTTCCTTTATTATTATCCAGCAAATGAAGGGATGCAACCTACAAAACACCCGATGTAACTTCCTGTTCTTTCTCTCATGGTCTCCTCTCTCAAAATAAAATATTCACAATGATACATAGCCACAATACATTTCCCTCATAAAAGAGGGTTGTCTTCTAGGGAAAAAAATCCCTAAGATAACTTCTATTGTCAGATCTACGACCTTATAATGAACGATCCAGATTTACTATGAAATTACAATATACATTTACAAGGAAAATTTTCCTTCGGGGGCTTCGCCCCGGAACCCTGCAGGGGGGAAAATCCCCCCCCCACATGGAGGGGTGTACAATCTTCATGGGGTATAAATACGGTTGAAAACAAAGACCTATGAAACAGAAAGATAATCAGGCTCCACAAACAACAGCATGTCCAACACTCTATCCAATGTTGGTCTTCCTTGGTAGCACAATCCATATAAACAAGTAGTGCCACACAAGTACCTAAAAACCATTTTTTTTCTTGTTGAATGATCCTTCCTTGGTTTTGACATATAGCTACTCAAAACTCCCACTGCATGTGCAATGTCCAGTCTAGTACAAGTCATTGCATACATCAAACTATCAATCGCACTAGCATATGGAACACACGACATGTCCTTTTTCCTCTTCTTGTGTCTTGGGACATTAATCTGCAAATAAATTTACACTTATAGGAATAGGGACCCTGCTCGGTTTACATTCTTGCATATTAAACCTCTGCAATATTGTCTTGAAATATTTCCTTTGATTTAACTAGAGTTTCATGTTTGCTCAATCTCTTTTGATTTCCATGCCCAAAATGAAATTTGCAACACCAACATCATTCATGTCAAACTTAGAGAACAACTAAGTTTTCACATCATGGATATTTTTTTAAGGAAGTTAGTTTTTTAGGAATTTTTCAAAACAATTTAAAGAATTTTATGTCATTTTTAATTTTTTTTTTCAAACTTTTTTTTAAAATCGTGTTTTTCAATGTTTCTTTCAAAAGTTTTTAAAATCAAATTATGGTTTTTTTAATGTTTTATGACATTTATTTATTTAGTTTTACTTTTATTTTAGAATAATATATTTATAATTTGAAAAATGAAGGTAATATCCTTTTTCTAGGAGACTTTAATGCCAGGACTGCAACTAAACAAGCTACTCTTTTAAGTAATGACCCCAACCATGATCCTTTATGGCTAGATGAGGACCTTGTTTTATCTAATAACTACAAAAGAATCTCCGAAGACCTAATTGAGAATTTGTTTGTTATTGAGTTAGTCAAGCTCTGCAGCTCTTAAGACCTAATAATTTGCAATGGAGTATTGAAGTGGCAAAACTCCAACCAGATAACCTGTATTCATGGGCTAGGTAGTAGTGTTGTAGATTATGTGATATCTGATATCCCCCTTCCCAACCAAATAGCAACTTTTGACCTTTTAAATGAACATGAGGCTGACTCTTATCATAAACCTTTAACCCTAACTCTAAAAAATTTCATGCATAGGAGCACCATTGAAGAGAATTTTGATAATCAAAGGAATTTGCGCTTTGACAAAAGTAAATTTGACATTTTATTAAAGGATTTAAATAGTAAATTAAACCTCCTAACTTATAAGGACAAAATTGAAGAACTCTATCATAATTTTACAACTACCCTTTCCACATCTATTAACAAGTTCTCTTTCGAGGTGTCCTATAAAAAGAATAATAGAATGACCAACCCTTGGTATGATAAAGAATGTAAAATTGCTAGGAAATCCATTAGGGATGCTTCTAATGAGTCCTTAAAATGCGATAAGATCAATATGTGCAAAGCCCTAATTAAAAGGAAAAAAATATACTATATGAATAAAAGGCAAGAACAACTTTCACAACCATACAAGTTGGATCTTAAGAAGTTATGGAGCCAAATTCTAAAACGTGATACTAACGAAAATAATAGGATTCCCTTAAGGACCTGGAATCCCTACCTTAAAAGTCTTTACGAGTTCCCTAATTCCATGGACACCATTCCTATTTTCCCTATAAAGGAAGAAGTTTTTTTTTTAGATGACATAGAGTTCGGGGTTAAGCAGCTCACAAATGGGAAAGCTAAGGACATTGAAGCATACCAAGATCAAATTTTTAAAATCAGAGGGCCAATCCTTATCCCTCACATACACAAGCTGTTCAATTTAGTAGTCAAGCAGGGCTTCCCTAAACCCTAGACGCAAAGTCTCATTGCTCCTATTTTTAAAAATGGGGATAGAAACATTCCCTCTAATTATAGGACCATTATGATTAGCCCGATTTTAGCCAAGATTTATGGAATTATTTTGGAAAAGAATATTATCCTTTGGATAGAAAGTCATGGTAAAAGACATAAAGGCCAGGCCAGGTTTAGGAGATATCATTCAACTATGGACCATCTTGTTACTTTTAGGATCATTGCAGAGGAGTTCCGAAATACTAAAACCAATCTTTTTTGTTGCTTTGTTGACTTTAGAAAAGCTTTTGACATGGTTCCTAGGAAAAACATTTAGAATAGGTTGGAAGAGATAAAAGTGTCTCTCGAGTTGAGGGTTGTTTCAATAAGGATGTATGATAATGTTATTGCTAAGTTTAAAAACACTGAGGGCTGGTCAAAAGAGATTTACTGCAATAGCGGAGTCAAACAAGGTTGTCCCTTGTCCCCTACCATTTTTGGCATATACATTGACAAGTTAGAAGAATGCTTGGAAAAAGTAGGTTGTGTCAGCCCTACTCTCACTAGTATAGTCATAAATATTCTTATTTATGCTGACGATATCGTTCTTATGTCAAGGAGTCCCCATGATATGGAAAACCAACTAAGAATCCTCAAGGAGTTTTGCTCCAATATGGGTATGACTGTTAATACTGATAAGATTAAGGTCATGATTATTAAATCAATAAGATCCCTTATGATACCTTTGTATATGAAAAGAACAACTTGGAGGAAGTGACTTCATACAAATATCTTGGAATTGATATTCATCACAAGCTTAATTGGAATTATAGCATTGAAAAAAGGATTATTGGAGGATGGAAAGCTTATTATGGGCTTGAAAACAATTGTAAATCAGCTAATCTTTGGAGTTGGGATAAGAAGAAACTCCTCTTTGAGACTCTTGTTACACCTGTTATTCTTTATGGATGTGAATTATGGGGCTGTAGTATCTCTCGTGAATCCTGGAGAAACATAAAGCAAATACAAAAGAATTGTATAACCTAGAATCTCAAAATTAAAGGAAATACACCCTATCCCATCCTCCTCTTAGAAACAAGCCTCTCCCCCATTGAGAGCATGGCTATGACTAGATACCTAATGTATAAGAAAAAGTTAAACAACATGGAAGACAAGAGGCTACCTAAAATTGCTTCAAAATCAAGTCATAACCATCATCAACTCAAGCGAGGATGGCATAAAGACACCCGGTCTTGGCAAAGCTATTGGGGAATCATGGAAGAAACAATTTTGCAAAATAAAGATATTATTAAAAAAAACGTCAAATCAAAATTTAAGGAGAAAATGTGGTGTGATAACGAGTTAGAGGAAAAATGAAAATTAAGGTATTATAAAGATGTGATCAACCCTAATCTAGAAGATCAAAATTATCTATCTGTTTTGCCAAGTGTAAAGAAAAAAATAAGCATTGCTAAGATAATAACAAATTCTCACAAGCTCCATAGTGAAACTGAGCATTGGTCATTTCCTAAAATGCCATGGGATGAAAGAGTGTGTCACCTTTGTGACACTAATAAGGTTGAATATGAAAAGAACTTTCTCTTAAATTATCCAGCCTATACCCATACTAGATCTCATTTTCAAAATAATTATCACACTACCAACCTTCCTAACCTCTTAACTCAACAAAAGTATGGTGATCTTGAAAAGATTCTCTTAATGATTTTCAGGCACAGAAACAAAATTCTAAAGAATCACAAGTAATCACTTACCCTCTTAAGGTCTGATAGACCAATTCGGTCTTAGTGGACGTTAATCATCATCATCATCATCCAGAATGGAACCCTAGTGAAATTCAAGACTTGGAACCATGAGGAAGATCATGGGATATAATTTACGGATGCCTTCTTGTTGACCCTAAGCGTCCCAATCATGTCTCTAAGGGTCAGATTAGCTTGATGATCAACAATTGCATTTTTATGTTGGAGAATATGGAAAGTGTCGATTTTATTAAAGGCCCTAATATCTTGTTGGATTTGCCTGAATATGGCGCTCAATTTAATGTCTATGTAGATTTTAACCTTGCACAATTAATTACCGCAAAAAGATTCGTAATAAAACAAAGAAAAGACACAATGGAAAACACACACATTACACAAATATTTTTACCCTATAAATCCAAACTAAGAAAACCAACATCCTGTTTAGAGCCGCACCTCTAATATTCTTCATTAATCATTATTCTTCATTGTTTACAATAAAATATATATATGATCCCGCAGCATCCAAAACCCATAATACATTAATCCATATTAATCAACAACCCTAATTCCTTAACTGGAATTAGAAAATCATCAGCGAAAAACATGTGACGAAAAACCACAAAAAATAGACACAAAAAACCGCCAAAAAAGAATGAAAAAAAACTGCAATTTTATTTCCAGGGGGGGTCCTAGCCCCTTGCTCCCATATCAATGTACAGTACCTGAGATCAATTTTGCAAAGAATATAACACATACCCAAAATTCTTCCACTTGTTGTTTTATTTGCATATAGGGGGTTACAAGATTACATAGTCAACAATCCAGAGTAGAAATGCCCATAGATCCTCTAAACCAAGATAATTTCTCAGTGTTCAAAGATTTTTTCAGTGAAGCTGCAACATTCTCCAAAGTGTCCCCCTTCATCAACAAAACCTTATTGTCTTCAACCATGTCTCTCACAAAGTGATATTGAAAATCAATATGTTTTTCCTTTGAATGATAAGTTATGTTATTCGCTAGGAAGATTGCACTCTAAATGTCACAATCTATCCTTGCATTTTTTTGTACCAACCCAATACCTGAACAAAACCTTTGTAACCATATTTATTCCTTTCTTGCATGAGTGTCTACCATGTATTCAACTTTTATAGTTGAGAGTGCCACTACAACTTGTCATTTTCTCATCCAACTGATTACTCCTCCAAACAAGTTAAACACATACCTGTTTGTAGATCTTCTGCTATCCAGATCTCCATCCCATTCTACATAAACAAACCCATGTATGTGTTATAAAAACAGGATCACGGAGCAATAAAAATAAGACAAATGCGGAAATAAAACACAAAAGATACATAATAAAATAGAGACACGGATATATATGGTTCACCCAGTGTGGGCTACGTCCACCAGAGAAATTGTTAAGTCCTTCCTTTATTATTATTTATCAAATGAAGGGATACAACCTACAACACACCTATTGTAACTTCCTCTTATTTCTCTCACAGTCTCCTCTCTCAGAATACAATATTCGCAATGATACATAGTTGCAACACATTTCCCTCATAAAAGAGGGTTTCCTTCTAGCGAAAAAAACCCTAACATAACTTCTACTATCAGATATGCGACCTTATAATGAACGATCTAGATTTACTATGAAATTACAATATACATTTACAAGGCAATTTTTTCTTTCGGGGGACTGATTTCCCCAAGACCCCCCAGCCGAGGGGATGAGCCCCTTAGACCCCACAGAGGGGCAAGCCCCCCCTGCAACCCCCTCTCGTGGAGGGGTGTACAATAGTCTGGGGTGTACAGTCTTCATGGGGTATAAACATGACTGAAAACAAATACCGATGAAACAGGAAGATAATCAGGCTCCACAACCAACAATCTCCCACTTGGAGACTGATCACAACAACTCCACTATTGTTTTACCTGTTGGACTATACTCCACCTTGGACCTGGAAAATTTCTCATCTTCACCCTCATGCTTGAAGACCAACTGAAACTGAGAATGAACTCAGTTTCTCCCTGGTTACTCCCTTTGTTAACATGTCTGCAGGATTCTGGCTAGTGTGTATCTTTTCCAACTTCAAATGTCCATATTCCAAGATGGATCGTATGAAATGGTACCTGAGATGTATATGCTTAGTATTTGAATGGAAGGATGAGTTCTTTTCAAGATGAATGGCACTCTCGTTTTCATAATACAACCTACTATTCTCTTACTTATTTCTCAATTCCTCCATAAACCTATGTAACCAAATCATCTCTTTACTAGCCTCTGTAGAAGCAACATACTCTACCTCTGTTGTTGAAAGTGCAATGACCTTTTGCATTTTTGAAATCCAACTTACTGTTGTTCCACCTACAGAAAAAACATACCCTGTGGTACTCCTCCTACTACCTTTATCATGTTCCATATCTGAATCAACATAACCCTCTCGAACAGTGTCTGAACCTCCAAAACATAATTCATGAGTAGCAGTACCTTTCAAATACCTCAGAATCCACTTTGATGTCGCCCAATGTTCTATACCTGGCTTTTTCATATACCTACTCACAACTCTCATTGCATGTGCAATATGTGGCCTTGTTCAAACCATCGCATAAATCAAGCTGCCAATTACTGATGAATAAGGGACCCTGGACATGTATTCTATGTCCTCCTGTGTCTTGGGACACATTTTGGTTAATTTGAAATGGTTGTCCAAAGGTGTACTAATTGGTTTTTCATTTTTCATTCTAAACCTCTCCAACACCTTCTCTATGTACTCACCTCGAGACAATGTCAAATTGCTATTTTTCCTATCACTTGTTATTCTAACACCAAGGATTTTCTTTGCAGCACCCAAATCCTTCATCGCAAATGAATTAGATAATTTATTGTTCATCACATTTATATCATGCATATTAGACCCTGCAACAAGCATGTCATCTACATATAATAACAAGATAGTATAGCTTCCATTTTCTATCTTTTTAAAATAAATACAGTGATTAGAATGACATCTACTATAACCTTGTTATGTCATAAACCTATCAAAATTTAAATACCACTTCCTTAGAGCTTTATTTCGGCCATACAAGATCTTATTCAACCTGCATACCAAATTTTCCTTTCCTTTGACGTCATACCCCTGTGGCTGCTGCATATAAATCTCTTCCTCCAAATCCCCATAGAGAAAAGTTATTTTTACATCTAATTGTTCAATATGTAAATCTTCTACTGCCCCAAGACTTAAAATAATCGTAATTGAATTCATTTTAACAACAAGAGAAAATATTTCATCAAAATCTATACCTTTCTTTTGTGCAAACCCCTTTACAACAAGTCTATCCTCGTGCTTGTTTTTTCCTCCATCTTCTTCCTTCAACCTGTAAACTCATTTATTATGCAATGCTCTTTTTCCTACAAGCAGCTGAACCAAGTCCCAAGTCTGGTTATTTACCAATGAATCCATTTCCTCTTTCATTCCTTGCTCCCACTTCTTTTTAGTGTCTACCTGCATTGCCACTTCATAACATTCTGGTTCACCAGAATCAATCAACAATAAATAATACAATGTAGGAGAGTATCGTTCATGGGGTCTACTTAACCTAGTAGATATTCTAACAACACTTGTAGGAGTTTGAGGTACTTGTTGCTAATATTGTTGTACATTTTTATTTTCCGGTACCTTTGGAATTTGTTTTTTAGTGATCTCATCATGCACTGTGTATTTTGGTTTTTATTTTTCTTGTTTCTTTCCCTACAACTGATCTTTGTACATGACCTTCTCATTGAATATGACATCTTTACTCCTAATGATTTTTTTATTTTCATAATCCCATAAGCAATAACCAAAATCATTAACACCATATCCAATAAAGGTACACTTCTTGGATTTTGCCTCAAACTTTGTTCTATTTTCTTTATCAATATGGACAAATGCTTCACAACCGAAAGTCTTCAAAAAAGAATAGTTTACCTTTTTACCTACCCATGCCTCCTCTAGAATTCCACCATCCAAAGAGCTTGAAAGTCCTCTGTTTATTAAGTAAACAATAGTATCTACAACATCTGCCCATAATTGTAAGGGAAAACCAGCATGCAATCTCATACTCCTTTCACACTCCATGATTGTCCTGTTCATCCTTTCTTACACACCATTTTCATGTGTTGTTCCTGGAACTGTCTTCTCTCTATGAATCCCATGGTATGAACAGTAATCATCAAACTCCTTGTTACAATATCCACCTCCATTATCTGATATGAGACACTTCAACCTTTTTCCTGTCTCATTCTCAACCAAAGCTTTCCATTTCTTAAAGTATCAAAAACATCATATTTTTGTTGAATGCAATAAACCCAAGTTTTTATAGTTGCATCATCAATAAAAGTAACATAATAACAATATCCACCAAGAAATGATCCCTGAGTTGGTCCCCATACATATGTATGCACAAACTATAACCTTTCACTCTTCTTTTCTTTTCCGACTCTGAGAAATATGACTCTCTGTTTTTTCCATAAACACAATGCTCACATAAATCCAAATCAATTTGTTTAAGATTTGACAACAAATTTATTTTTTGAAGTATCTGCATCCCCTTCTCACTCATCTGTTCAAGCGTATTATGTCATAGTGTTGTATCCACTCATGTAGAAGCCAAAGAGATAGAAGACTCAATATTACCAGTACATAAATACAATGTACCTACCTTCTCTCATTTTTCTATCACCAGTGATCCTTGTTGGATTACTGAGAGGGGTGGTGAATCAGTAATAGCGTAATTATAATCCTTTTTCTTCAAATGTTATATCAATGTAGAATTATTATCCAATAATGAACAGTAAGAAATAAACAATCACACACATACACAGTACACCAGTGTTTTACGTGGAAACCCAAATCAGGAGAAAACCACGGAATGTATTTTCTTACATGTCTTGAAGAATTACATTCAATGGAAGCAACAACTTCCTTTGTTTTCCAACTGCAACTGAAAGGAGGCTCCAACCCCCTAGTTTCTCAGGCTACAACCTGAGGGAAGCTCCAACTTCCCAATTCTCTGGATATAACCAGAAGGAGGCTACAACCCCCTATGTTCTCCGACTACAACCGGAAGGTGGCTACAACCACCTGTCTTTGCCCCGTCCTGCCACCCTGAAGTAGAATTAGAATGATGGAACCATTGTCACACTATCACTGTGAGATATACCGCTGCAAACCTGTACCAATAAATCTGAAATATGCATCAACCATGCATCAACCTGTACCTCAACATGTAATCAACCTGTACCATAAACAAGTGCATCAACCATGCACTAACCTGTACCAAACAACATGTAATCAACTTGTACCATAAAAAAGTGCATCCAACCATGTACCAATTATGTACCAATCATGTGTCAACTACTCATCAACTATGACTCATCAATATGTACCAACATCATCAACTATACACCTCATGTATGTAACAACTCATCTACTACTTGTCTCAACCATGTACTCAACATGTACCTCAACCAAAATCCCTCATCAATTTCATCATCCAAATATGATTTGTATCTCTGTAATAGACCTGGTGTATATGATCACATTCCTACAAACCTTCCTTAGATTAAAAACAAGAGACTAGCATTTTCATCAAACTTTTCTTTAGTCTCACATGCCTAGTTTTGGGTTAGTCAACAACCCTAACTTGAATTAATAATAACTTTGAACCTGTAATAATACTTGGGCATGTTTTCTCAATGTCATATCAATTTCACGGTCTGAATCATTATATAAAAAAAGATATAGATAAAATGGTGAGATGACCTGTAAATAACATACCTTAGAAAGCACCATCAAAAGAATTTATCCTTCCTTGAATTTCGGCCTTATTTTCTTCAGCTTCCCTCATAAATTAGGCTTATATATCCTTGGTTACCTCAGAAACCTATAGGTATTCAATATGTTCAAGTGTGATTAAAATGAGAGAGCCTTGTCTCTTATTTATACTCTTCAAAGTAGCTTCCTTAAAAACATCTTCTAGGTCACTTGACCCACTTTCCTTATTTTAGGGTTAACCCACTTCTAATTTATCCATTAAATTTATTATTGAAATAATTTATTTTGTAATCACTTTGAATTATAATACACTCATCACTTCACTTTATTATTTACCTTTTAAAATCTCTTAAACCACTTTGACTACTTTGACCTTTTGGGGCTTCTAGATGACATATGAGGGTCCTCCAACTTCGTAAGTCCATAACTCTCAAACCGTGAGGAGTTATGTGACACTACATATACCACCAGAAATGGAATGACGTGTACTATCCACATAGAATAATATTACCTTCAAATATAGAAAAAATCATGTTGTTATCCATCAAACAAACTTGGGTCCATTACCCAAACTTGGGTTCTCCAACTTCACATGGTCATAACTCTCTAACCGTGAGGAGTTATGTGACGTTCTACATACCACCAGAAATGGAATGACAATCACTATCCGTATAGGATAGTTTCCCTAAAAAATTCATTATTCTTCATCTCATTATTCCACAATTAAGCATGGGTTCTCTTACTCTGCAAAGCGTCTTCCTGTGAGGGCTTTCACCATGAGGGGACCACTTTGGAGTTCATCCATATTTACTTCTTATCAAGCATGAAAAAACAATAATGATTCATATTTACATCAAACAATCTTGGGTCCATTACCCAAACCTTTGTGCTACAGGGTTTTCTTCAAGGGTTGACATCAATGAAAACCAACCTCAATCAACAATCTCCCCTTTTGGCATTGATGGCAACACTCTGATGCAATACTAAAATCATATCACTCATGTTCCCCTTGGAACCATGCCTCTGTCCTTTGCATCTGATAAATCTACCTCTGTCCTTTGCATCTGATAAATCTACCTCTGTCCTCTGCATCTTATAAATCTCTCCCCCTTTGTCATCAATGGCAAAGGTATATTTTCATCCGGGGCTGCTCCCCCTGACTGAATTGTCCTCTTATGGTGCTTCCTCATGTACATCTAAGACATATAAGATAAACATTCAAAAATCATTCATTTTGAAGTAGAAATAACTCCAAGTGTTTGGTGAAGATATTCAAAGGCTTCCTCTGGAAGTGGTTTTGTAAAGATGTATGCCACTTGTTCTTTACTCAACTCTGATGTTCTTTTCTGCAACCTGTTCCCGTAGAAAGTGATACTTGATTGGAATGTGCTTCGTCTTGGAGTGCATCACTCGGTTTTTTGAGACACTAATGGCACTTGTATTATCATAATATATTGGAATGGGCTCATCATACTCAACCTGTATATCTGTCAAAGTTTGTTTCATCCAAAGAACCTGTGTACAACACGTTGTTGCTGAAATATACTATGTCTCGGCTATATATAGAGATATTGATGATTTTTTCTTGCTTAGCCACGATACCAAACACTCACCTAAGTAGAACGATGCTCTACTGGTGCTTCGTCGGTCATCAATACAACCTGCCCAATCTGCATCTGTGTAGGAAATAAGTGATAGATCTTTTCCTTTTGGATACCATAATCCAAACTCTTATGTTCCTTTGAGATATCTGAAGATCCTCTTTACTGCTAATACATGTGATTCCTTTGGTGCTACTTGAAATCATGCCACATGTCCAACTGCCTGCATTACATCTGGTCTGGATGTTGTCACATATAGTAGGGTGCCAATCATTGACATCTATTGCCTCTGATCTGTAGACTTTGAATCATCATCTTTGCTCAACTTACAACTGGTTTGCATGGGAGTGATAACTGGTTTGAAATCTTCCATTCTGAACCTCTTTAGCATTTCTCTGATATACTTCATTTAAGAAATAAAAATTCCTTGATTTCTTTGACGTATCTGAAGTCCCAGAATGAAGGATAGTTCTCCAAGTAACGACATTTCAAATTCATTATGCATGTCTTTTGCAAATTTATGTCTTAACCTGTCATCATCACTACCAAAAATAATATCATCAACATAAAATTCAATATCAGAAACTTATCTCTATCACCTGTCATGTGTTTTTAACATCCACTGTTAACATACCAACCATGTTTCTTCTGTTTAGCTTGTAGAGTGAATGTGCATTCTTCATTGCTATACTAATCTTGATTTCTTATCCATATCATTTTCTGAGGTTCTTGTTTGTGAATCTATTGAGGTTCTTTAGGAGGGAATGTCATTCTGCAATTTTTGGCCATGTGTCCAAAATTGTTACATTTGTAACATTCCACTTCAGTGCTCAAAGATTCAAACCTGTTGTAACTTCTTCTTTGTAATTCACTAGGTATTCTTGAATAATCGCTTTGTGTATGGCTCTCAAAAGTAGTTATTGTTCCTGTTGTTAGCTCTGCAAATTACAGATTTATGTCCAAAATTATTACATGCATAACATAAACCAAAAAATATAGTTTGATACCTGGTAGTTGAAGATCTTCTGAAAGGAGGTGTTCTTATGAGTCCTTCTTCTTCTTGAGGCTTGTCTATGTGTTTTTGATTCTGAAATCTGAATCTTCTCGGTGGAGGAGTGTCCCTGTAATCTTCCTTGTATATCTTTTTATCCCCTTTGATTGCTTATGCATAGCTTTTTCAATTTGTTTCTTTCTCTGTTGTTTTGGATCTTGATCCCTTTTCTGTCTGATTGTATCCAAGTCTAGACTTGTCAAGATGAGATTTTTTACTACTGATAATGTCATCCAGAACTTTTGAGCTATTCTGCATATTTTTCTTTTGAATATCCTTTCTTAGTGTGAAAATCTTTGCTTCCAGGTTTCCAATGATCCTGTCCTTTCCTTCTAGCTGTTCTTTGAGTGATTCTTCAATTCTTTTATCTTCTTCTATTTCAAGCTTCAATTTTGTGATCATTTGTTCTAGTTCTTGAGTGTCTTTTTTCTTATCTAGTTCTACTTGTAGTTTCTTGTTTTTCTTCTTTTTTCTTCTGATAACTTCTATGGCACTCATTAATTCTTCTTGGAAGTCAACTTATGCCTCTTCAATTTCTTCTTCATATTCTTCTTCGGAGTCTTGTTTATCAGAGTCTTCTACTGCCATGAATAGAACTCTCCCTGTTTCACTATCACTGACGTCATCTTCATCTGATGATGAGATGTCTTCTTTGGTGCAAAAGCTTTTCTTGAAAACTTTCTTTGTAGTTCTTTTACATTTATATGTTTGTCTGCCTTTTGAGTAACCTTCATCATTTCTCTTTTTCTTATGAGGACATTTGTTAGCAAAATGACCAATACCATCACAATTACAACACGTTAAAGGAAGATTACCTCTATACCTACTGTTGGTTCCCTTGTTTAGTCTTTTGATGAAGTTGGACACGTCTTCATCATATTCCAAGACGTCGTTACTACTGCTATATTCTTTTTGTTCATTTTTCTTTTGATTTGATCTTTTGTATGCTTTGAAGGCTGCTTCTTTTACATCTGGATTTTCCTGTTCAGTTCTCATCTCATATGCTGTGAAAATTCCATGCAGTTCATCCATGCTTATTGAGTTTAGATCCGATGTTTCTTCTAGTGCTAATATCTTAGGGTTGAATCTCATAGGAAGAGATCTTAGTACCTTTTGAACAATTACAAATTCTTCGATTTCTTCTCCCAATCCTATGATTGCATTCATTGTTTCATCGACTCATAAGAAGTAGGCTGTGATATCTTCATCTTCCTTCATTTTTAGTTGTTCGAACTGACCTCTGTAAGTTTCAAGCTTTATTGTTTTGACTTTTGAATCTCTTTCATAAATATTTCGAAGCTTGTCCCAAATCTCTTTGGCAGATTTACAATGTGCAACTTTGGTGAAGACCGTATCACTGAGACCATTCAAAAGTGCATTTTTGTCTTTGGAATTATTCTCACCGAGTTTCACTTCTTTGTCATTTTATGGTGGAACTGTTGGTGTTGTGTATCCATCTACAATTGATTTCCAAACTCGAAATCCCTGTGCATGTATATATGTCTTCATGCTTATGCTCCCAAAAGCATACTTCTGTCCATCAAACTATGGTATTCTATTTTTATACGAGTTGGTACTCTCCATGATCTACCTTTCAGTGGTTAAACTGGTTTCTGAAGGAACCTTCTCTGAAACCAATTGTTGGATTACTGAGTGGGGGGGGGTGAATCAATAATAGAGTAATTATAATCCTTTTTCTTCAAATGTTATATCAATGTAGAATTATTATCCAATATTGAGCAATAAGAAATAAACAATCACACACATACACAGTACACCAGTGTTTTACATGGAAACCCAAATCGGGAGAAAACCACATAATGTTGTTTCTTATATGTCTTGAAGAATTACATTCATTGGAAGCACCAACTTCCTTTGTTTTCTAGCTGCAACTGGAAGGAGGCTCCAACCCCCTAGTTTCTCAGGACACAACCTGAGGGAATCTCCAACTTCCCAATTCTCTCGCTACAACCATAAGGAGTGTACAACCCCCTATGTTCTCTGACTACAACCAGAAGGTGGCTACAACCACCTGTCCTTTCCCCATCCTGCCACCCTGAAGTAGAAGTAGAATGATGAAACCACTCTCACACTATCACTGTGAGATATACTATTGTAAACCTGTACCAATAAATCTGAACCATCCATCAACCATGCATCAACTTGTACCTCAACATGTAATCAACCTGTACCATAAACAAGTGCATCAACCATGCACCAACCTGTACCAAACAACCTGTAATCAACCTGTACCATAAAAAGATGCATCCAACCATGTACCAAGTATGTACCAATCATGTGTCAAAGACTCATCAACTATGACTCATCAATATGTACCAACATCATCAACTATACACCTCATGTATGTGCCAACTCATCAACTACCTGTCTCAACCATGTACTCAACATGTACCTCAACCAAAATCCCTCATCAATTTTATCATCCAAATATGATTTGTAGCTCTGTAATAGACCTAGTGTATATGATCACATTCCTATGAACCTTCCTTAACTTTAACAACAAGAGACTATCATTTTCATCAAACTTTTCTTTAGTCTCACATGCGTAGTTTTGGATTAGTCAACAACCCTAACTTGAAGTAATCATAAATTTGAACCTGTAATGTATAAAGATTTGAAACTGATAAAAAATGTTCTTCATTGTGTTTTATGTAATTCCTCCAGGTTTCACTACTTATATCCTCTCAAAAAAAGAGTTATAGCAAAAATGACATACCTTGCTGAATTTTGGCTTATTCTAGAGAGCGACCTTGTAGAGTGTGCCCCGCACGAAATATTTGTTGCATTGATCTGAAAATATTACAAATAATAATATAGACTATACCATAACCAACACATTTTTTCTCACTGAATTTGGATATGTTATGAAGAATTTATGACGTTTTTACCCGAAACACCTATTTTTGACTAGTTTCAGGACTAGCCACAAACCCTATTTTTCACGGAGTGTAAATCCTAAAATACAATGACCCATAAGTTGAATTTTTTATCACATATACGTGGGTATGTTTTCTCAATGGAATAGAAATTTCACGATCTGAATAATTATAAAAAAAAGGTTATAGCGAAAATGGTGAGATTACCTGTAAATAACATACCTTAGAAAGCACCATCAAAATAATTTATCCTTCCTTGCATTTCGGCCTTGTTTTCTTCACCTTCCCTCAGAAATTAGTCCTAGATATACTTGGTTACCTCAGACACCTATAGATATTCAATATTCTCAAGTGTGATTAAAATGAGAGAGCCTTGCCTCTTTTTTATACTCTCCAGGTAGGTTCCTTCAAAACATCTTCTAGGTCACTTGGCCCACTTTCCTTATTTTAGGGTTAACCCACTTCTAATTTCTCTATTAAATTTATTATTGAAATAATTTATTTTTTATTCACTTTGAATTACAATACACTCATCACTTCACTTTATTATTTACCTTTTAAAATCTCTTAAACTACTTTGACTACTTTGA
The DNA here is from genome assembly GCA_009831015.1 of Picea engelmannii. Lineage (NCBI taxonomy): Eukaryota > Viridiplantae > Streptophyta > Pinopsida > Pinales > Pinaceae > Picea > Picea engelmannii. The sequence goes on along the minus strand of ML801440.1, from coordinate 18,872 downwards.
CCTTTTGGGGCTTCTAGATGACATATGAGGGTCCTCCAACTTCGTAAGGCCATAACTCTCAAACCGTGAGGAGTTATGTGACATTCCAAATACTACCAAAAATGGAATGGCATGTACTATCCATATAGAATAGTATTACCTTCAAATATATCAAAAATCATATCGTTATCCATCAAACAAACTTGGGTACATTACCCAAACCTAGGTTCTCCAACTTCACATGGTCATAACTCTCTAACTGTGAGGAGTTATGTGACGTTCTACATTCCACCGGAAATGGAATGACAAGAACTATCCATCTAGGATAGTTTCCCTAAAAAATTCACTATCCTTCATCTCATTATTCCATAATTAATCATGGGTTCTCTTACTCCGCAAAGCATTTTCCTGTGAGGGCTTTCACCATAAGGGGACCACTTTGGAGTTCATCCATATTTACTTCTTGTCAACCATGAAAAAAAATAATGATTCATATTTACATCAAACAATCTTGGGTCCATTACTGAAACCTTTGTGCTACGGGGCTTTCTTCAAGGGTTGACATCAATGACAACCAACCTTAATCAACAAATATTACTAGTACATAAATACAATGTACCTACCTTCTCTACTTTTCCTATCACTAGTGATCCTTTGGTGACCTTCCACGCCTTTTCTATAAATATAGATATACAACCTTCACTTTCCAACTGCCATGTTGAAATTAGATTTTTCCTTAGATCTAGAACATGTCTTACCTCTTTCAACAACCACTGGTTTTCATTCCTTTGTTTTACTTTTACCTTTCCCATTCCAACAATTTTGCATGGTGCATCATCACCCAAATGAACCTGTCTAAAATCACTTTGAATATAATCTAGAAAATGTTTCCTATGGGGTGTGGCATGAAATGAAGCCCCTGAATCTACTACCCAAGACTCAAAAATATTATCTACAGAAATAATCAAAGCATCTTGTAACACATCATCTGTTACATTTTCTTCCTGATTTTTATCCTGCTGTCCATCTCTTTGTTTCTTTGGAGCTCTGCAGTGTTTCTTCAGATGTCCTTTTTTCCCACAATTCCAACACTCTATCTTTCCCATTATGGATTTGGATCTTCCCTTACTATAATTCTCACAGTTGCCTGATCTGTTTCCTCTATCCTTTTGTCTTCCCCTGTTCTCCATGTTTAACGCATTACCTGATGTCTCACATGTGATTTTCCATCGCATTTCCTCACTAAGGATAACACCAACAACATCATCAAATTTTAAAGTGTTTAAACTAGAGACAAATTTACTTACATCCATGACCAAGACATTTCAAATTTCTAGCAATGAGCACAAGATTAGAAGATCCATGACCTCATCATTAAAGTCCAATTTTACAAAACTTAGTTGATTAGTAACCATATTAAATTCATTTAAATGATCTACAATAGACACACCTTCTTACATCTTCCTATTAAATAATATCTTCATTAGAAATACCTTATTGGACATCAATGGTTTTTCATATAGTTTAGTCAATGCATCCATCATCTCCTTCGTTGTCTTTTCTTTCGAAATATTGAAAGCCACCAACGTTTCCAGGCTCAACCATATCGTTCCTAGTGCCTTTCTGTCAAGAACCTCCCATTCTCCATCCCTCATGGCCTTTGGCTTCTTTTCTATTCCACCCAATGGTAGAAATAGATCCTTCTGATATAAATAATCTTCCATCTACATCTTCCATAACAAGTAGCTTTGGCTGTTAAATTTCTCGACCCTAAACTTTCCATCTTCTTCCATTGCTCCCACTCGAACCAGGAACCCTCTTTTCCTGCGAGTTACCTTTCACTCTGATACCAGTTGTTAGCAAAATAGGATTGTGGAGCAATACAAATAAGACAAATGTGGAAATAAACGCAGAAGATACATAATACAATAGAGACACAGATATGTGTGGTTCACCCAGTGTGGGCTACGTCCACTAGAGAAATTTTCAGGTCCTTCCTTTATTATTATCCAACAAATGAAGGGATACAACCTATAACACACCAGATGTAACTTCCTCTTCTTTCTCTCACAGTCTCCTCTCTCAAAATAAAATATTCACAATGATACATAGCCCCAATACATTTCCCTCATAAAAGAAGGTTGCCTTCTACGGAAAAAAACCCTAAGATAACTTCTACTGTCAGATCTACGAACTTATAATGAATGATCTAGATTTACTATGAAATTACAATATACATTTACAAGGAAATTTTTCCTTCGGGGGCTTCGCCCCCTAACCCTACAGGGGGGAAAATCCCCTCCCGCATGAGGGGTGTACAATCTTCATGGGGTATAAACACGGTTGAAAACAAAGACCTATGAAATAGAAAGATAATCAGGCTCCACAACCAACAGTATGTCCAACACTCTATCCAATATAGGTCTTCCTTGGTAGCAGAATCCATATAAACAAGTAGTGCCACATAAATACCTAAAAACCCTATTTATTCTTGGCGAATGATCCTTCCTTGGTTTTGACATATAGCTACTCAAAACTCCCACTGCATGTGCAATGTCTAGTCTAGTACAAGTCATTGCATACATCAAACTATCAATCGCACTAGCATATGGAACACATGACATGTACTTTTTCCTCTTCTTGTGTCTTAGGACATTAATCTGCAAATAAATTTACACTTATAGGAATAGGGACCCTGCTCGGTTTACATTCATGCATATTAAACCTCTACAATATTGTCTTGAAATATTTCCTTTGTTTTAACTAGGGTTTCATGTTTTCTCAATCTCTTTTGATTTCCATGCCCAAAATGAAATTTGCAACACCAAGATCCTTCATGTCAAATTTAGAGAACAACTAAGTTTTCACATCCTGGAATTTTTTTAAGGAAGATAGTTTTTTAGGAATTTTTCAAAACAATTTAAAGAATTTTATGTCATTTTTAATTTTTTTTTTCAAACTTTTTTTTAAAATCGTGTTTTTTTAATGTTTCTTTCAAAAGTTTTTAAAATAAAATTAT
>ML801440.1:0-11508 GCA_009831015.1 Picea engelmannii | reverse complement strand
TTCTAGAGCAGGCCAAGTGATAGGTGATGAGGCGTCTTTAGAAATTGTTGTGCATGTTTGAGTAGGAGTTGGGGAAATGGGCCTGGAGCAGAACTCTTCTACTTCAGACCAAATGGCCACACATTCATCTTGAAGCTACTGTTCTCCTTGTTTGTGCTCCAACAAGATCTCCAAAGTCATGAGCACTTGAACTTAAAGACTATTAACTTGGATCTGGATAGATTAAACAGAGTGAATGAGGTCTGACTGATCATCTTCAGGAGGCTCCTTTATCCAATGTGAGATGTTCACATATCTCTTCACCATAATTTGGAACCCAATGATGATTGATGAACTAGGGAATTCCAAAGAAGCTATAGATTGGTTCTACTCCAGGTCCGCATTCTCCAAATAATCTAGATGCTTATGAATAATTATTAGTTCCCTTATTCTTAAATCAACACTCCAATAAATGGGAGGACAATAACCTAGGTAGATGGTATACATCGCCCATCATATCCTCACACCAAGCAATCTGGAGACGATAAGAAGAAGTACACCCTAAACCTTGAGTGGGGGATCTCAAAGGAAGTTGTGCTAATGAAGCCCACTTAAGAAGAAGTACCAGAGCCTTAATGGCAGGGATGATGAGGTGGTTAGCACACGCACATTTGGAGAAGGTTGAAAGAAGTAGAAACATATTGTTAGGAATGAAACATGACAGGGAGGATATATGAACCAGTGTGATGAGGCAAGTATCATGCTCATGTTTGGAGAGAAAGGACAAGGGTATCAATTGCAAATAGAGGGAGATGATAGCAAAGAAAGGGATTTCAACATGTGGGTGGTGGAAACCCCAACATGGCTTGATACTTTTTCCACGCATCCCTTCTAGAATCTGATAAAAAGGCATGGCATCTTTTGTACAAGGAAACGTGTGTGTGGAGTAGATAATGCGCGCACTTGGATCCGGGATGGAACCCTAGTGAAAGTGAAGACTTGGAACCATGAGGAAGATCATGGGATATAATTCAAGGATGCGTGCTCATTGACCTTGAGCATCCTAATCATGTCTCTGATGGACATATTTGATTGATGATTAGCAGTTGCATTGTTATGTTGGAGAATATGGAAAGTGGCAAGTTTATGAAAGGTCTCTGTTGGGGACGAAAGTCACTCCCGGATTGCTATCAAGAGCAGAGCCCGACGCCCATCAGTTTTATGTCACGGTTGTTCATAGATGGGTGATCGAATGGAGGGAAACTCAAAACAATAGCGTTCCAACTCTGAAACTATCTATCATAAAACAAGAAATCTCATATACAGATGCATAAACTGAAAGCTAGGATAGCTACCAAAACATTACAGTAGGGAGCTCTGCTCTACCATCGATCCTTACAAAAATGGCAAAAATGCCTACATATACTCCTCCAAATTTGCCCAACAGAGGCGTGCTCAGACCTCCAAGGCGTGGCATCCCTTCAGTCAAACTCGTACTGATATCTTTCGTCAGACGCCACCTTAACTCAGCATGGCTCCTGTAAGGAGGGTAGCTGAGCTATTAAGTGTTTGGATAGCGTGTGCAGACTTCTCTGTTGAGCTGAAGACTTCGGCATGGCTTCTTTGAGAAAATGGATACACAGGACTTCCTAAGGCAGATGGTTTGCCAGACCCTCCATCCCCTGCAATTAATGAGTGAGGCGAGGTTTCAACCACCCCCTCTCTTCTTCATTCACTCCGAGTAGGTACTAGGATTTAAACCAAGTTGAACTGGCACCTGGAGAACACAGTGATCCCTTCTGCAGCTAAACCTGGTGCTTTGTCCCTTTGCGCAGCTCTTTCTATCACCCCCAAGTGACCATGGGTTGTGACCCTGTGCCTCTCTTCAAAGGCGCTTTCGGCATTTCGCGTTTCGTGGACGGGAGGAGGCTGCTCCTCATGCTTCGAGGTTACGACAGACGAAATGACGACATGGCTTGATCATGCACTACGCGTCCCCTTGGATGGACGGCTGAGATCTTCTCGGCAATACTGTGGGCCCGGGCCCTGGATGCCTTCGGCACTTCGTGTCTCGCAGCTGGGAAGAACTAATCCTTGTGCTTCAAAGTCACGATGGGCGAAAATGCGAGGAGCCCAATCGCGCACCACGTGTCCCTCTGGATGGACGGCTGAGATCTTCTCTGCAATACTGTGTAGCTCTTTTTACTGTCGGTGCCCTCCACACGTAACTGTCGGCTAAGGCTTAAGTGCTAGTGCCTCTCGCAACTCGCGACCTCGTGAGTCGGAGCGTCGAACCTTGGCACTCTCCCTCCACGAAATCCCGAGAGGCGATGGTTTTTTTTTTCCATTCCACAATTCTCGCGACTCGCAATCTCGCGCAACCAAAGGATATGGTCCACCCTCAGAACTCATGAACCCCGAGTTCAAGAAATGAACCCACGCATCAACTGATCGCTATAACGGCCCGCGTTACTTCGTGAGTTCTCCACGAAGACTTCTGATCGTTCACCTCTTTAAAAACTTCTGCGCTATATTTGGCGTGACTCGGTTGCCTGCAATTACCCACCGACCGTCGATATGCTTCGCAAAAATAGACCTTGGATGCTGCCGACGACATTTTTCCTGCTCGCTTGACCTGCTACTTGGAAAAACAGAGATTCTCCTGTGCTGCGCTTGATCACTTCGTGCAACTTGCATACCCGAATGCTCTCGAGCCTATGACAAGAATTATCGCTAACATTAGGCTCCATGGGGGATAGAGTCATCCCTGCGATGCTCTTAGAACTCCTTCTGCAGTTCCAGTGCCTTGCTATTGGGTTATGGAGTCAAGCTCAAAACATCCCGCTTCTGAAAATATAGGTCGAAAAAATAAAGCAAAACAAAATAGACTACATGCTCGAAAAAGATTATTTATATACAATCCTAATTCTAATGAAATATTTCACATGGGGCTAGGTGAAAGCAGATTTCCATTATAGCCATTCAAGTAGCTTCCTGGATAGAAGCTCCTTCCTTCTGTCAATGATCATCAGTAGATGGTGTAGCCATGACAGCAGAACGGTTACACTCTTCAACTCCTCCTTACAGGCTGGAGTTGAGATGAAATAGGGCGGCTCCAAGGCATAGGGGAAATGCCACTCCATGTACTTGCAGACAGGGTCATGGAATGAGTGGAAAATTCCAGAAAATGGGGGACAGACACCCTCCTCTGCTACACAGTTGTTCACCTGTGGCTGAATATCTCTGATAAGCATAGGTTGGTGGTGGACAACTGACGTAGGCTCGTTTCTCTCGGGCAGTGGCTGCTTGCTGACTGGCTCTGGACAGGATATATTCTGCTCCTCTAGTTCGGTCTCCCCCAGGTCCGATTCGTATTCATCATAAATAGGGACCATGGGGTGGCTTTTTTCTTCCTCGTACTGCTCAGCGTCTCCTGAAAGACTGAGGAAGCTTATTTCCTCGTGACAATTTTCTTTAGCGAGCAGAGGATAAGGCTCTGCGACCTGTTCTTGGAAATCCATCATATCGAGCTCAGACTCTGACTCGTAACTGTCATAAATGGTCTGGCTTCTCTGAAAAGAAAAAGGTGATGTCGGTCTTTGCTGCTCCTCTTCCAGATAATCATCAAAGTCGGGGGGGAACAAAGCTTCTCCAACTTGCAAAAATGGAACTACCCCCCACTCCTCCGTTTCAACCCCGAATGTAAACACATCGTGGGAAATCTCGTGAAGGAAAAGAGAGCAATCCTCTTCCACAACTACCTCTTCATTGCTTTGATCTGAGACAACAAGCTCATTGGGGGTAGATGCCAACTCATCTAATAAATCTTCAACAATCTCTTCAAAAGAGTTGCTCAGAGCGTCTGCCTCAAGGAATGGAAAATCCTCTGCACAGTCTTCATATTTGAACCCTTCTAATTGGGCAGAGAGATATTTCACCTGCTCCATAAGCTTACTCAGGGCGCCATCCTCCTCCCTGGGAACTTCATCACTTTCATAACCTGCCTCGGATGCGAATGAATGGGGAGGAGAAAGGACTGAGTTCTGATCCAGGTCATCAGGATCCTCCCCACAGCTTACGTCAGAAACAACTTTCTCTTGTATAGATTTGTGGTATCCCTCACAACAATTATGAAAAATTAACTCAGGGGGATACAGCCTCTGACAATAGGCAGTGAAAGCTGCATGGAATCCATGGAGTGAAGAAATGCTAACAGGGGGTAAAGAATGGTACCATTTACGTGCATCCCCTGCTAACGAGAACATGAACATCTTCAGTAACACATCCTCATGATGTATCTCCCACTGACGCATGAGTTCATGAAACTCACTAAGGTGCTAAGCAGGGTTGTCCTCTTCACACTTTCCAAATATGGGCAAATAATCACCCCATTCATCCAAAGAGGGGACAACATTAGGAAAACCAGGAATAGCAGAAAAATTAAAAGGAGCAAACCTGTGAGCAAGGATTTTCACCATATCGAACCAGTGGAGTCGCCAATCGATCCTTGAATCATGGAGTCACCAAGTGAAAAATGTGTAGCTTCGAATGTGTCTAGTCCTTGTTCACCATCAAAGGCCAAATCTTAACATTATCGTTACCCCAGGAAACTTCTCAGGCTGAGAAAGCAGCTGCTGAAACCTTCTCGAGAAAGCTCCTCTGGGTCAGCTTTTAGGTGTGCCAACAGTGGCCACAACTGAAACAGTAAAGTGGAAACATTGGAGTTGCCATAATGGAGTCGCCAGGTGCACAGTAGCAATCTGAATAATTAAGATTTCTGATGCACCTTCAGAATCAGTTGATCGTTGTTGTTCTTTCCAGGGAAAATCTTCAACTTCGTCCCCGGCAACGGCGCCAAAAATGTTGGTGTGGAAGTCACTCCCAGATTGCTATCAGGAGCAGAGCTCGACACCCATCAGTTTTATGTCATGGTTGTTCATAGATGGGTGATCGAATGGCGGGAAACTCAAAACAATAGCGTTCCAACTCTGAAACTAGGCCAGGTATGCATGAGCAAGTGAGGTCTTGTGTAAACTTCAAACAGTGAGTTGTAGTAAAGGGTGAATAGGTGGAAGACTTATATAAGAGAAAAGTAGAGGTCTGTTATTAACATCGGGTTTCTAACAGGTTGGGGAAGAAGATGTCCAAATGCAATATCATCTTACATTCAAACACAAGGCGAGAGAATGCAATAATGCAACAATAAATCATTTATCATAGCAGAACTGCAATAATTCGCACGAGTCGGTCATTCACGAACTCTCTTAGCATAAGATGAAAACTAGACAGAGTAAGAAGAACTGTCTGTCATAAAACAAGAAATCTCATATATAGATGCATAAACTGAAATCTAGGATAGCTGCCAAAACATTACAGTAGGGAGCTCTACTCTACCATCGATCCTTACAAAAATGGCAAAAATGCCTACATATACTCCTCCAAATTTTCCCAATAGAGGCGTGCTCGGACCTCCAAGGCGTGGCATCCCTTCAGTCAAACTCGTACTGATATATTTCATTAGACGCCACCTTAACTTAGCATGGCTCCTGTAAGGAGGGTAGCTGAGCTATTAAGTGTTCGGATAGCGTGTGTAGACTTATCTGTCGAGTTGAAGACTTCGGCATGGCTTCTTTGAGAAAATCGATACACAGGACTTCCTCGGGCAGACGGTTTTCCAGACCCTCCATCCCTTGCAATTAATGAGTGAGGCGAGGTTTCAACCACCCCCTCTCTTCTTCATTCACTCCGAGAAGGTACTAGGATTTAAACCAAGTTTAACTGGCACCTGGAGAACACAATGATCCCTTCTGCAGCTAAACCCGGCGCTTCGGCCCTTTGCGCAGCTCTTTCTATCACCCCCAAGTGACCACGGGCTGTGACCCTGTGCCTCTCTTCAAAGGCGCTTTCGGCATTTCACGTTTCATGGACGGGAGGAGGCTGCTCCTCATGCTTCGAGGTTACGACAGACGAAATGACAACATGGCTTGATCATGCACTACGCGTCCCCTTGGATGGATGGCTGAGATCTTCTCGGCAATACTGTGGGCCCGGGCCCTGGACGCCTTCGGCACTTCATGTCTCACAGCTGGGAAGAGCTAGTCCTTGTGCTTCAAAGTCGCGATGGGCAAAAATGCGAGGAGCCCAATCGCACACCACGTGTCCCTCTGGATGGACGACTGAGATCTTCTCGACAATACTGTGTAGCTCTTTTTACTGTCGGTGCCCTCCACACATAACTGTCGGCTAAGGCTTAAGTGCTAGCGCCTCTCACAACTCGCGACCTTGCGAGTCGGAGCGTCGAACCTTGGCACTCTCCCTCCGCGAAATCCCGAGAGGCGATGGTTTTTTTTTTTCCATTCCACAGTTCTCGCGACTTGTGATCTCGCGCAACCAAAGGATATGGTCCGCCCTCCAAACTCATGAACCCCGAGTTCAAGAAATGAACCCATGCATCAACTGATAGCATGCAAAGGGGGAGAGGTGATGCCCAACATTTCCCTCTCCTTTCTCAACCCCCACATTTAAATGTTGGGGGTGGGAAAGGGGGAGGGTGATGTTGGGGGAAAGGTAACATCGCCCTCCACCTTTCCCACCCCCAAATTTCATGGGAGGGTGGGAAAAGGGGGAGGGGCGATGCTACCCCTCCACTCATTTGCATTGGTTTAAGTGTTTAAACCAATAAAAAGTGGGCAACATCGCCCCTCCCCCTTTCCCACTCCCAAATTTCAAATTTTTANTTTTTTTTTTTGTTTTTTTTTTAATTAGGTTTTTCTTAAGTGTTTAAAATTTGTTTTATTTAGGTTTTTTTTTTTAATTAGGTTTTTCTTAACTTGGACATGCTCCTTGACGCGTACTCCAATGCTCCAGCAAAGAGAAATGTCCAATGTGTGCACAATCATTTGCCATCCCGGCCAGATCCACGTGTCAGAAGGGAAATTACGACAGGTCACCGGGTATCTGAGTTTTCCTTTGCTAGTTTGGTTTTTCATCATGCTATTGTTCAATGTTAACTCAAACTATGGCCATCTCTCACGGTTTCTTTCGGGCAGGACAGAGGGGCAGGTACTATCCCTTTTTTACTTTAAAAAAAAAAAAAAATTTGTTTTATTTAAAAAATGATTAATTATTTTTTTCCAATGGTTTTTTTTAATTCTTTTCATTATTTTATCTAATTTTTTTCATTTTATGTTTTTTTCATTTTGTTTTTTTTTTTCAATTTTTCTTTTTAATTGATAATTTTAATTTTATAATCGTTTTTTAAGATTTATATTTTTAATATTTTTTTTGGAAGTTTTTTTTTTTCAATTTTTCAAAACAATTTAAAGAATTTTATGTCATTTTTAATTTATTTTTTTCAAACTTTTTTTTTAAATCGTGTTTTTTTTAATGTTTCTTTCAAAAGTTTTTAAAATAAAATTTTTTTTTTTTAATGTTTTGTGACATTTATTTATTTAGTTTTACTTTTATTTTTAAATTTGCTTTATGGATTTTGTTTTTTAAATATGTTATTTTTATTTTTTATTTTTTAAATTTTTGTTTTTTAAATAAGTTATTTTTAATTTTTGTTTTTTAAATCTGGTTTATAGGAGGTTTTATCTATTTTCTTTTTTAATATAAATTTTAAAAAAAATAATGAATAAACTTTTTTCACTTTTTCAATTTAAGAGTTGGTTTTCATTGTTTCATTGTCTCAATTTTCCGCACTGGTATTGAGTCATGATTTCAAACAAATAGCCATTTTAGTCACCCTTCAAAAAAATAGTACCACAGATAATGCCACCTTTTAAAAAAAGTTTTGGTATTTTTATAAAAAAGTATTACAGATAATGCCACTTTTTAAAAAAAGTTTTGGTGTTTTTATAAAAAAAGTACTACAGATAATGCCAGGATCGATTTTGGTGTTTTTATAAAAAAATGTGAGTTTATTGGGCCAAAGTTCTTGTTCTAGTTAAGTCAATAACTATGTTCACTTTCAAGTAATATTTTTAGCTTTTGTACATCAATCGACATCTGGAATGAGAAAGAGGGATTTTTAAGTCATGATGGTGGTGTGCAATATTGTTTGAACGTTGCATCATCTCCGGCTACAACAAAAAAAACATTAGGTGTAACGTGTTTACACCCTTGGACCTCTGTAGTATAAAAGGATCTGAAAGTTTTGATACGATGACAGATTTTGTAACAAAATATTTATATTTTGCAATATAATTTTTTTTCTTACTTGAAATAATGTACGCAGCCACATTATATTAAAATAATTTATTAGAAAAGAAGCGTCAACATTATATTAAAAAAAATATTTCAAAAACATCATACATGAAGCGTCGACATTATATTAAAAAAAATATTTCAAAAACATCATACATGTTCAGCATTATATTAGTGTTCAACATTATATCAAAATAATTTAATTTAAGAGCATATATCATGGAAGCCATGGAAGCCCCAGCATTATTTATTATTTAATTGATAAAATGGAAAAACAAAGAGCTCATCATTAACTCATTGCATAATGTTTAATATTTTTCATAATACATATTTTATTTTCCATAATACATGATAATATTATAATAAAATAATTTATGTCAATAACATAATCCACACATGATGCACGCTGTAGAATATTAAAATAACCGACTCTTTCTTTTTAAAATAAAAGATTGAGCACACCCAAATAACCTATTCAATTCTATTAAAAAAAACATTTTAATATTGCACTTAACCTTAAGAGTAGACTAACTTAAAGGGCAATGGAGACCTGATGCTTTGCAGGGATTTGAGGATTATTTTTTAAAGTTGGTGACGTCTTTACTGTTTTATGTATGTGGTGTGTTTTTGTTTTCATATGGACACTATATTATATAATTTGATAAGATATACTTTAAACGATTTCCAATTTTTTTTAAATAAAAAATATGAATATCTAAATAATAAGTGTAAGATTCCTCCTTAAACATTTAATATCAATATAAAAAAGCTTCATACTAAATACTCTCACCGTATTTAATTTTCAAATTCATAATATTTTGTTTATTTGTAAATAACTATTTTCTTATAATATCTCATGTTTTTGCATCATCATTTACAACTGGAATATATAAGTTTTTAGTATTTACATTAATTAAATTTTAGTTTTTTTTCATATATATAGATATATTACCAATCTAATTTTTTATAACTAATTAATTATATTTTAATAATAAAATTAATATTCAAATTATTATACTATTATACCAAGGTAGTAAATGAAGAAAAAAATGAAAAATTTGAGAAAAAAAAAAATAATACTAAAAAGATAGGCACATTATTTATTTCTTCCCTAAAATTTAATCAAAGCTCCTACTTATTGGCACAGTTTTATTCAACTATGGAGATACATTGTTTTTTTCGCAATTAGTTATTAGTTTCAATTTAATAAATTAGTTATAATTTTAAAATAGTAATTTCAGTGTGATTTAAAGATTTTTATATCTTTGAGTCAATTTTAAATGTGAAAATTACAATTTAAATTATTGATRTTYATATTATACATTTGTTTATTTAYCAAGTTAAGATTAATTTAATSGTTTTTCCTWTAAACTTAATTTGATAAAATTGTTTATCTCATCAAAGTTTATTAATCAGTTTTGGRAATACAACATGTCCCATCACCTACCKCTACCTTTAGACTTTTAGAGKTTAGTGATTCATCAAATTAGGGTTATTCATGTCAAAATAGGTCTTGACACCATATGCCCATTTACATGTRATTAACTTACAACTCTCATGGCCCTCACCATGAAAYCACTCTTGCTAMATAGTCTAGGTTTTCCTTGCTCTCACAACAAATGTAAAACCCAAAGCKAGAAAAGTAATTTCAACAATCACAAAGAAATCACAAAATCCACAAGAGATTTTTACCTTGGAAGCCTTTCACCRAAATAGGCCGCTCAAGGCATTTTACAATGGAGTTAYCCAATGCCATGGCCCATAAGCTAATACCATGGGCCCATAAGCCACCAACCATAAACCCATCAATGAAAGAGTCAAGATTAACCAACCACTGCATAGTGTAGGCCCCTGATTTGGCTTAGAAAGCAAAGCAAGAAGGAGCTCACTACATATTATTCATATTTAATAGTTTCTTAATTCTTTCATTTATTTGCAATTGTTTTTTTCTGCACATTTGTTTTTAATGGATTAGTGGAAAAACTATTTGTTGCACCTCTTCTTCCTGTCAACAACACGATTGTAATAGGGAAACTCGAAGATGTTGAATCCATTTTCACACTAAAAATCAACAATTTCATTAGTTTAATTTAAACAAAAATTATTATTCCAAATAATAACAAATATAATGTGTAAAATTTAAATTGTAAAACATTTAACCTACTTTTTAAAAGAATATATCTAACTTAATATAATTGTGATTTTTCATGGCAACCATAAAGATATTTCAATGCCAACATCAATGTTTTTTTTTAAACAAAACTGGGGAAGTAAAAGATAAAAAAAGCTACAAGAAAACCTGCAGAAAGAGTGATTATATATCCAAAATTCAGCGTTTTTAGAAACTACAAAAATAGTTTGAGAACTATCTATGCTATTATGGAGAACAAAGTTTAACTTAAGTATGGACTCAATTCCAGAGGATCTCCCATAATAAAACTAGTCAAAAACTCTTAATATCATAATACAAAAACACTGCATCTAAAAATTACTAGGCTAGAGGATCATTCCTAACAGAGACTTCATCTTCGATGGATGGTGTTGATTTCAGATCTGAGATGTTTTCGAGTGGACCAGAGCATGAGGCGTCTTCAAAAATTGTTGAGATTGTTCGAGCATGAGTCAAGGAATTGGTCTTGGAGTGCAACTCTTCTACTTCAGACTAAATGGTCACACATTCATCCTGAATCTATTGTTGGCCTTGTCTATGCTCCACCAAGATCTCCAAAGTGGTGACACCTTGAACTAAAATACCATTAACTTGGATCTTGAGAGCTTGAACAGAGTCAATGAGGTCTTAAAATGATCATATTCACGAGCCTCCCTTCTCCACTGCACGCTTCTCACAACTCTCTTCGCCATAATTCATAACCTAATGACAACTGATGAACTAGGGAATTTCGAAGAAGCTACAAACTTGTACTGCTCTAGGTCCAAATTCTCTAAATAATCCAGATGATTTTGAACTTGATCAATAGATTCCTGCTTCTGAAATTAACACTCCAACGATGGGAGGACAACAGATAGGGCAGATGGTACACATCGCTCATCATATCCATAGTATGCAAGATATGCTCACACCAAGCAATCTGGAGACAACTGTTAAATTTTTTAATTAAAATAAAGTACCAAGGCAAGTGTTTCTCTTCCCTAGGTGCCTAAGGGGGAGAAAGTGTCGAATGTGGGTCCTAATCATTTAATTTGTGAGATGCAAATTAAAATGTGACTTTATGATTAAAGTGAGGGTGAGTGAAGAGACACCAAATCTCAGCCACCCATCTAATCTAATCTCAACCGTTAGATTAGAAAACTCCTCACCTT
>ML801439.1:269025-288009 GCA_009831015.1 Picea engelmannii | reverse complement strand
TCCAAAATAATCCAGTTGGAATAGGTGGGAGGCCACCAATATACACCTAGATGTTGCGTAGGGCTTCGGGATAGCCCCGAAAGTGCAAAAACCACAATTACAAAGAAATGTCATCATTACAGAGAAACGTGTTGAACTAAAAAATGTCAAAAGGAGCGAGTTGGAATAGGTGGGTGGCCACAAATATCCACCTTGATTAGTCCTCCCCCCTTGGGAAGCAATGGTCTCCATTGTTTTTAGTGCTCCGATCAGGTGAGGAAATTTCTATTGAATTTGGCCCTGGGTGAGCCATTTTCCTTGGTGCAGGAGCTGCCCTGCCTTGACAACCCGTTAAAGCTGGATTCGCTGTTGGAGAGTGCTATTGAATTGTGTGTCCACTATCTGATCAATGGATGTTTGTTCCATGCAGTCAGGGTTGAGCTTTGTTGGTGTCATTTGTTCTCTGATCTCTGAGGTGTCCAATAATGGTGGAAAATATGGCCAGAGGAGGTCCACATTGAACACTGGGTGTAAGCCAAGGAAGGGGGGAGAGTTGAGTTCAAAAGAATTGTCACCCACAACCTTGGTGATAGTATAAGGTGCATAGAGAAGTGGACAGAGGTTTCGATGGGGACCTGTAAGGCATTCTTTCTGCAAATGTAACAAAATCTTGTCTCCCACCTGAAACTTGTGTGGTACTTGGTGTTGATCATGGCGTTGCTTGTACTTGGCATTGGCTTTCTGCAAAATATCATGGATATGTTGGAGGATGTGTTGAATCCTCTCAATGAATCTGGTGGCTTTGTCGGCCTCAGACTGGACATGGGAAGATTATGTCTATGTGGTTGCAAGAGGTAGTGCAACATCAATGGGACCCAAGAGTTGGAATCCCAACCCCATCTGAAATGGGCTATGGTTGGTCGAGCTGTGGAGAGCCATGTTGTAGTTGTGTTGAAAACAGGGAAGAATCTCATCCCATGTACGTGAATGCTTAGATTTATACATGTGCAGGATGTTCACAATCATTAGATTGACGACCTCTGTCTAGCCATCGGTTTGAGGGTGGAAGGAAATGGATTTAGTGATATTGGTGTCCAACAATGACCAGAGACTCGACCAAAATGTGTTGAGGAACCCGTTGTCTTGATCAGAGACGATGGTCTGTAGTATCCCAAAATGGACCCACACTCGTTTGAAGAAGAGATTTCCAATATCTTTCGTTGTGATGCTCTTCTTGCAGGCTGTGAGAAGGGCCATCTTTGAAAATCGATCAAGCACCACAAATACGCAATCATTTCCTTGCTTGGTGGAAAAAAGGCTAGACATGTAATCCATCGAGATGGATTCCCAAGGCCTCTCGGGAGTAGGAAGAGGGGTGTATAAGCCTTACTTCTTGATGGTTGGATTGGAAATGGCATAGGCAGTGCAAGATCTAATATACTTCCTGACGTCCTATTGAAGTTTTGGCTAATAAAAATATTTCTGTTGAACAAACATGGTTTTCTCACGCCAAAATGTCCTGCCATCTGACTATAGTGAGACTCCTAAATCAGATTTGCATGCTCGCTTGTAGGAACACATAGGTGGACCAGATGGCATAACAATTTGTCTTGGATGTGAAAATCGGTGACATTCATGCATGTGCCCAAGAGTTGATAGGTGGTGGCAAAGTCAAGATCTTGTTGATAAAGTTGGGGCCACTCAGATGCCTCATGCCCACAGGAATGGAGCACGGGGGTGGGTGCAGCCACGGGAGGTCGGTTGAGGCATTCAATGACACGATTTGTGCTCCCTGTCTTATACTTGATGTTGAGATGGAACTGCTGCAGGTAGGTGGACCACTTTTGATGGTGGTTGTTCTGCAACTTCCCCTGTGTCTGTATGCACTGCAGAGGCTTGTGATCAGTGTGGATTATTGTCTCCTCTACTAGAAAGTAATGTTTCCATGACGGTAGGATTGTACAATGGAATACATTTCCTTGTCATAGGTGGGGTATTTCTGGACAATCTCCGAGAGTGTCTCACTATGGTATGCTACCGGATGACCGTGCTGAGTGAGAACTATGCCTACAACATAGTCAGATGCATCAATCTCAATCTTAAATGATTGTTGCAGATTGAGTAAGAAGAGTACTGGAGCTGAGCACAAGTGATGCTTCAGATCATTAAATGCTCGATGTTGTGCCTTCCCCCGTGCGAAATTTTCCTTTCCACCGCCCTTTCTCACTTGTCTGAGGGCCCATGCAATATGTGAGAATCCCAACATGAACCGTCGGTAGAAGTTGGCAAGTCCCAAGAAGCTATGAAGATCGGTTAGTGTGGTTGGGGCTGACCAGTCACGAATGACTTGGATCTTAGTTGGATTTACATGTACCCCATTTTCATCAACAATGTAGCCTAAGTATTGGACCTTGTTAATGCCAAAGGAGCATTTTTCCAAGTTGACATATAGCTTGTGCTGCCATGGAGTGCTCAAAACCTGTTGAATATGTTGCATGTGATCCTCCCAAGTTTTGTTGAAGATGAGGATGTCATTCAGATACACCACCACAAAAGAGTTGGTGAAGGTCTCAATACATCATCCATCGACCTCATGAAAGTTACTGATGCATTTGTTAGGCCAAAGGGCATGACCATCCATTCGAAGAGACCTTATTTAGATTTGAAAGTTGTCTTCCATACATCATTTGGTTCGATGGGAACCTGGTGGTAGCAATACTTTAGGTCAATCTTGTTGAAGAAATTTCCCCCCTTGATTTGGTCAAGAAGGTCATTAATTTGGGGAATTGGGTACTGGTTCCTAGTTGTGATTTTGTTTAATTCTCTGTAATCAATGCAGAGCCGCCAGGTCTTGTCTTTCTTCTACACCAGTACAATCGAGCTTTCACAAGGGGAGGAGCTGGGTATGATGTGCCCCTTTTAAAGTAGCTCTTGGATGTAATGCTTGATTTCATAAATGATAAACTAGTCCATTAGGCAGAGGTGCATCGGGGGTTATATCAATTGGATGCTTGACTTGGTAGTGTGTTGGTACCCCGGTGGGTGAGGAAAATATGCATTTGTACTCTTCCACGATTTTGTCCACTTGCTTATGGTGCAAAGAGAGGCTCTATGTAGAGGTCACAGATGTGACGATGACCTTTTACTTACTATGAGCATGGATCACAAAGAAGACAAATTTCCCAATATGTGAAATGACCTTACTACATTGCTTAATAGAGATTAAAGAAACAGTGGTAGGCGACACTACCTATGGTATCCTATACAATTGTCTACCCAAAGTAATAATAACACTGTGAGGTCTAGACTCATACACAACATGTTGCTTCCACAAATATGGTTGTCCTAAAAGAACATCAAAAACTTCAAGGGGAGAAATATCACACAATACCTCATCTTTGAAGGGATTGATACCGTAGGGCAGACGACACTGTTGGTTGATGCAGAGATCTCTTCCTTGGAAGAGGGAGTCGATGGTGGAGGGATGCAGGTGCGATGTCATCGGTAGGTCCAACCGCTTGACGACCTCTGCTAAGATCAAGTTCTTCTGACTGTCGCCATCAAAAATGAAATGAAGCAAAGCCCCCTTTACCCACATCTGTGAGTGAAAGAGGAGTTCCCCTTCCTCTGGTTCTTCTGGTTCACTTGGTTGGAATTTGGTGGAAGCGACAGTGGCGCTGGGTTCGACATCGATAATCCACTTCCCTCCTTCTGGATTTGATTCAGAGTCATAATCTGCCTCAGACTCGAAATATTTCATCTCAATGACTAGTGAGTGCTTGAAGCGACATTCTTCAGTGTTGTGCCAAGGGATTTTATGGTATTCACACCACTTTCTCGTTTCCTTCTTCGACTTCTCATTACCCTTTTTTTTTTTTGTCTTGGACTGATTTCCCTAAGAGTGGCCATCTTTTCTCTGTCCCTTGTTTTGTGGGTTGAGCCTGCCTTTGCCCTGCTTTGGCTATGAGTAGTTTGCAGATTCAAAGTCTCACCTCTTCTGCTTAAATTTATGCTCGATCTTGACAACATATCTATAAGTCATACCCAATGATGCGATGTCCAAAAACTCAATTTCGGTTTGAATGTATCTATGGAGAGAGTTGTGGTATTTGAGCACCAGATGTCATTCATAGTCTTTGATACCCAATTTGGTGCGTAGGGTATGGAAAATATTGGTGAAATCTGGCACTGTTTGGTCCCTTTCCTGACACAGGTTGGTCCATCTTGTGTATTGGTCCTCCTAGATTCCAACATGGTAGTACTGTTATTTAATGGCATCCTTGAAGGAATCCCATGTGGGGGTGACCAAAAATATTACAAATTCCTCTATGGCCCTTTTCTCTGAGTAAGTATCCCACCAATCCTTAACATGGGGGATGACCTTGAGGAATGAAAAAGTTATCTTTTCCCTATTGAAAAAATTGTGGACCGAAAAATACCCTTCGAGAAGATTCATCTATTTATCTACAACATCCGCATCTATTAGTACTTCAAATAATGGAATATAAAAATTTACTTGTACCTTGAAGGGGCTTGCATGGTCTCTTGATGAAGATGCGTCTCCTGTGGGCAGTCGTCGAAGGATCTGTGCAAAGTTGTCCATCATTTCATTCCTTTGTCGCATAAGAGATTCCTCAAGAAACAGTTTAAAAGGATCTCTTGATCCATCATCTTTCTTGTCATCCCCCATGAGTTGTTTTCGGGATCGACGCGGTCGATCTTGTAAAGGGTCGACTGGTTTGAGTCCCAACTTCTTGTACCTAGATCTTGTCAGGGACATGTACGGAGAAAAATAAATAAAGAGCAGACCTCTATGATACCATTGATCCAGATTTGTGAGCGAAACAAAATAAATAACAGACCGAATACAATAACACATAGATATGGAGAACAACAACAGATATCCAGTGAACAATAACTTCTATTGAATAAATAAAATAGGCTAAAATTGTAAAACTGCAGAACTGAAAACAACTTGGTCGAATGGTGGTAGCTATCTTTAAGAAGAGATGTGGCTGCTACACGCATCCGCCTGAGAAGAATGATTACAATGAGGCTCTAGAGGAATTTTTAACATTGCTTATGAATTCCAAAACCCTAGACATCCAAAAAAATAACCCTAGGAGATGAAACACCAAAAGTTATGTGGGCCCCGATGGGTAAGTTGGTACCTCAACTTCCGAGGGTCATAACTTTTGCATACGACCTCCATTTTAGGCATGTGATAGCCTGTTGGGAAGGTATTTTCGATAACTACACATTATGTTTTCAAAATCTAACAAGAAATACAGTTTGACCATGGCAATCCAAAAAACATTGTTTAGGGCCCCAAAACGGCCCTGGAAGTACAAAAAGATGTATTGACATGAAAAATTCCAAAATAAGCCAGTTGGAATAGGTGGGAAGCCACCAATATCCACCTGGATGTTGTGTAGGGCTTTAGGATAGCCCCAGAAGTGAAGAACCCATAATTACAAATAAATGTCATCACTACAGAGAAAAGTGTTGAACTAAAAACGGTCATAAGGAGCTAGTTGGAATAGGTGGGTGGCCACCAATATCCACCTAGATGAACTTGATTGCATAAGTATTGTCAATTAGAAGAGGAGTAGAATTAACTTGTTTCTCCTACAAATCTTCAAGTATTTTCTTGAGCCACACAATCTCTTTCGTTGCTTCTGCAACTGCCATATATTCTTCCTCTCTTGTGGAATCTGTTGGAACTAATTGTTTGTGTGATCTCCAGGAGACAATTGTTGATCCATGACTCATGAGAGAGCCTAATGTTGACACTCCATTTTCGTTATCCCCAACAAAGTCTGAATCAAAATATCCAATCAAGTTGAAGCCAACCACCTTAGAGTACCTAAGTCCAAAATCTTGAGTTTCCTTCAAGTATTTTAGAACTCTTTTTGCAACAGAACAATGTCCTTCACAAGGTTTTGCATGAACCTAGAAAGAATCCCAACAACAAATGAAATGTCTACTCTGGTAGTGGTAAGATAGATAAGACTTCCCACAAGTTGTGTATACTTGGTTTCATCCTCAAATTCATTCCCTTCAACTGATGTGAATTTCAAATTCTGCTCCATTGGTGTAGAAACATGATTGCACTCAACCATGCCAAACTTGTTCAACAATTTTCCAATGTACTTCTTCTAGGAGATGAATATGTACTTTGGATTTTGAATCACCTCAATGCCCAAATAGTAGTGAATATGTCTCAGATCTGTCATCTCAAATCCTTTCTTCAACTCTTTCTTTATGGGTGTAATGTAGCTTTCATATACTACAAGATATAAAATACTTTTTCCAACTTTCTTGACAAACAAAGTTGCATCGTCAAGATTGAAATGCTTGAAATTCAATTTTAGAAGATTCTCAGTTAAATTTTCACACCATGTTTGCGGTGCTTATTTTAGACCATATAAGGATTTGATGTGCTTGCATACCTTATGTTCTTGTCCCTTCACAACAAATCCTTCTGAATGAGACATGAAAACATTATCTTTCAAGTCTCCATTCAATAAAGAAATCTCCACATCCACTTGATGATTTTTCCATCCACTCTTTGTTGCCATGGAAAATAGAGTATGGATGGTATCACATTTTGTTGTGGGGGAAAATGTATCCTCATAATCAACACCTTCTTTCTGTGCAAATCCTTTTTCCATGAGCCTTTCTTTATGCTTGTCAAGTGAGCTATATGATTTGTATTTGTTCTTGAATACCCACTTGTAGTCGATTTGTTTGGTTCAGAATGGAGGATCCACTAACTTCCATGTCCCATTCTTAATAAGAGCATCATATTCATTATGCATTGATTCTTTCCATTCATCATGATAAGTGGCTTCTTCAAAGGAAGTCAGTTGAAGGTTAGTAGATAAATTTAACTCACAATCATATGAAACATCCATGCCATCTACATCACCTAAGTTTGAATTACCTCCATCTTGTCTTGAGGAAATTTTGGTTCCTAACATTCCGACCTGATCAGGATGAACACTTTCAAGTGTTTTTGTGAGCCGTTTTCGTGGACCTTTCTGAGATGGTCCAGGTTTCTCAGTTGATTCATATGGTGTTGAATTCTCATCGAGACTCAACTTTTCAATCCTCTTGATCACATCATCCAAATGAACTTATAGTTTTGATGAAGTAGATGGAACTTCTTTATATGGGAGAGATGATGCTTCAAAAGGAGATTACAGATATTGACCCAAGATAGGGACCCCCCCTCAATATGTGGAATCTCATCATCAAATTCATGATATGTCTTTACACGAGTGAATATGTCTAGATGATCAAGTTTCCTCTCAACAGTTTTTCCATTCTTGGAGGACTCAAGAAATATTACATCTATGGAGACAATGCATTTATTGTTTGTCTCATTGTAAAGATGATATCCCTTGGTGGTATTTGAGTACCCCAATAAGATGCACTTTCAACTCCTTGCATCAATCTTAATTCTTTTCTCCTTAGGAATCAAGGTATAGCAGGTGGAACCAAAGACCCTGAGATGCCTCACTGAAGGAATGCAACCATACCACATTTCATAAGGAGTCTTGTTTTGAAGAGAATGAGATGGACACCTGTTGTTCACATAAACTACACATAGACTTGTATCATCCCAAAACATCAATTTTACATTTTTGAAAAACATAATGGAATGGACCATATTTAGGAGTGTCATGTTCATTCATTTAACTACATCGTTCTGTTGAGGATTGTATGGAACTGTGG
The DNA here is from genome assembly GCA_009831015.1 of Picea engelmannii. Taxonomy (NCBI): domain Eukaryota; kingdom Viridiplantae; phylum Streptophyta; class Pinopsida; order Pinales; family Pinaceae; genus Picea; species Picea engelmannii. The sequence goes on along the minus strand of ML801439.1, from coordinate 280,290 downwards.
TTTGATGCTTGATCCCATGCTAGCGAAGGTGTATTTCAAATTCATTAGATGTATATTCTTTTCCATTATTAGTGTGAAGAGAGGCAATATGAGACTAAGCTTCATTTTGAATCCATAATGAAATTTTTTAAAAGTTTCAAAATCTTGTGATTTATCTTTCAACAAATACATCCAACACATGAATAGGGCCACACAAATTAGAATGAATCAGTTCAAGTTTTCTACATGCTATGAAAGTAGAATCGTGAAATGATTGTTTGATGTGTTTTCCAAGGATACATGCATCACATTGCTTCAATTTCCTAGGAATAGTAGGAAAACCAAAAACACCATTCTTTCTCAACAAACTAAGTCTGTCATAATTAATATGGCAAAATATAGCATGCCACAAAAGACTAAATGACATTATACCTGCATCATGATGAGATAAATATGCAACTTTTGTGTATGGAAATATGTCCCTTTCATATTTAGCAGTCTTCCATCTTCCATTCCAATCATGAAAACCATGTTTTTAGAATCCTTCCTTATTTCAACTTTATCACTGAACATATGAACAAACTGATCTTGTTTTCAGATGTGCACAAGGGACAAAAAGTTCCTTTGTCGCTCAAGAAGATAGAGTGCATTATGTATAAGAAAATTCAGGAGTCTAGGCAACTTAAGCCTAATGGTGCCCATTCCCAAATGTTGGAGACATTATCTATCTGCAAAATACACTATGCCATCTACATTTTCATCGAAGTCTTCAAAGCGATCTCTTTTGAATGTCATGTGGGAGGTTGCACCTATGTCAAGAATCCATGCATCTCTCCAAGAAGGAAATGAAGTGTTAAACAATTCTTCAGTTACTTCTATATTGCAATGGGAAACAATGTAATGAGTAGGTGCTTTACCTTTTGCTCATTCTGAAGTTTTACCTTTGTTTTCTTTATGATTTTGTATGTCTTCTTTGATCTTATCCCATGGAAATTTGCAGTTAGTCGCTTCATGTGATCCATTCCTTCTACAAAGAGTACAATGAAGATCAAATATTTGATGAAGATTATGACAACCCCCCTTTCCTATGAGCTTCTTTCTACATCTTTTCATTTCTTACTTGAAAAAATAAAGTGCCTCATATATGCCTTCTTCAATATTGATTGGAGACTGGAAATGGATTCCAAATGTTGTATCGGTTCGACTCAAAATCAAGAGGACATTCTAGCTTGTTAAAGAATATGGAATGTGAAAATGGTCACAGATTGCACAGACTCTTGCAGGTCACGTGAGAATGTAGTCTCATGAAAGATGGCATAATCATTTACTATGTGACATCAATAGAGATCTCTAGATTGAAGAAACAAACCTTATGTTGGTATGTGCATGTTTGAGTGAGTGCCAAATAAAGAGCCAACCCATTGTGTGGCTTTCAATCAATCTGTTTGGGAAAATCCATCTCATCTCATCACTATGCACATAGGTTGTAGGAATTAACAATAGTTGAGGTTGTAGAAACCATTGGACTGCATTTTGGGTAATTGACAGAAGATAAATGCCTCACGATCCACACAGGCCATGTATCTTAGTCAACATTCAAATGAATTGAAAAATAATATAAGTGTTTGGTTGTAGGTGAGATCACTGGAGCTTGGACTTGGGTCATGTCGTTCACATTGTTGGTCACTTAATAAGTCATTGGTGCAATATTCCCATTGGGGGAGCTGTAACAGTGACAGAGGAAGGGTTGTCCAACAACACTAAGACCGAACCAAAGATTACTTAGAGTTGCATAAAGGAGGTCAGAAGTAATATAGGTGTTAACCCAAATCAAATCAATCACAGGTAATTTTTGTGTGATCGTGGGGCGCTTGCAGCACCTTGCTCCAAGGATGAAGTAGGGCAAGCCGAAGAAAAATGTAAAAGTGAATAAAAATGTGAGGTCACAACCCAGAGAACAAACCAAGGTTTCACATAGATATTAGGGTTTACGTGTGTGAAAGGGAAACACTATGCTCATTGTACATATACTAAGGTACATGGATCGATCAGAGGGGTAGATTGGAACACATAGAGTCTCGCTGACATGCAGGGGGCATTTTCTGCTCGCGAGGAGAGAGGAAACACCAAGGGATTTATAATTCATGGAGTTAACCCGCGCTCTGATACCACTGTCAGGCCAGGTATGACAGAAAACGTAACTCCACAATTGTCTATTGCATTATCATAAATGTTTATAAATAAATTTATGAGTGACAATTAGTATTCACCTTCCTTATGACTCTTCCTATCACATACGACTCTTCATATTTACATAGGCAATCCAATCCCAAAAATTATGTGTCCAACAATTATATCTATTTTTATTTAATTTTTGAAGGAAAATACAATATTAAAACAATAAAAAAATTAATTTGGAAAATTATATTATCATATACATTATGATTAAATAGTTAATTCTAAAATTAAAATTACATTATGATTAAATAATTAATTCTAAAATTAAAATTAATTAATTTTAATGAAGAATTGTATTCATTTTTACTCATAATTTTATCAATAAAACTCTTCATTAAAATTAAAAAAATGAAATACTATTTTTTCTAATGTAATTATACATCTTTATATCAATATAATTTATTTTTTATTTATAATTTTTTTTAATCTCATTTAAATAAATTTAATATGTAATATTATTTTTTACTATGAAACAATCCATTACACAATTCACCTTAGATAATTGTTATATATCCATATAATCTCTTTTTATTTATAAAAAACAAATTTACACATTCAAATTTAATATGTAATACCATGTTTTTACACTACTAAACATGAAATAATCCAATTACACAATTCACCTTATATAATTGTTGTTGTTAAAATTTAGATCATTTTTGTTGTTATAATTTGTGTTTCTCTTTGTATATCACACTATGATTTGTTTAAACAAATGAGGTGTTTTATGGTATCACTTTGGAACACACTTCATAAGGATAACCGCATTTTCGTCAAGTGTTATTAGTCATGCCTCGTTTAGTAATTTATTTTCATCACACAAAAGTTCACTTATCATTAATAATAATAAACTTTATTTGATTTTTTAATTTGTTGAAATATTTAATAATATTTTAAAATAGTATTCAATGACATGGTAAACTAGAACTACATTCAAGACATTGTACATTGTATTGTTGGGATTTCCAAAAAAATATTGTTTTGGTAATTTAGTTGGTTAACTTTATATATATATATATATATATATATATATATATATATATATAACTTTGAAGTGACAAGTCGAAGTAATTTTGAACACATAAATTTGAAATTGTGAAGTGATATGTTGGGAAGGTTGGAATCATGTAATTTATATGGTTTCATCCTATCATTTTTACATGGATTCAATCTATCACTTCAAGGTTCCAAGTGAGAAGGGGTGGATAATTATATGATTTCAACTTTAGATCTAACCTATTACTTTAAAGTTCCAACCTATTACTTTAAAGTTCCATGTAGGATTTTTAAGGGTTGAATAAATTTGTCCCTTCAAATGTGTGTTGGGATAACCCAATTGTCCTTAAAAGATGTTGTTTATGATGGGCTATGTTACAAATATTTACAATGTTGTGTTTTCTCAATGTTAGTTGTTCTTAATGACATTGAACATTATGCACCCAACAACATAACAATAAATCTTGTATAGTTTAGAATATAAATGTTGTATAGGTTGTGATACATATGATTGGATTTGAAGAATTCAAATCTGACAGTATATGTTTCATTGTATGCAACATTTGAATCATTCAAATCTGATCATATATATCCCATCATGTACAACATTTATTGCTTTGTTGCATTCAAACATAACAATATATATCCCAATATTTACAACATGTATTTCTCTAATGCATGTTGCTTTTTGATCTTCCCAATGTTAACAATTTTCTCAAAGAATGGTTGTTGTTTCATGGTGCCAATTACGTCCCCTTAATGTCATGGAGAAGATTGTTGAACCACTTTTTTATAAACACAACTTCAAGATGACATGTGTAAATCCTAGAGGAATTCCAAAAATATTTCAAGTTTGGTGCAGTGAAAACTGCTTACCAAGTGGTTTCTTCCACATCAAGCCCTTCCATTTTCAATATAATGTCCATTACATTTTGTAGAGAGAGCACTACTCGCTAATTTCTTGTTATTATCTTGCCAAATTTATCTATGATCCATAGGTTGAAGGAGTCATCCATAAAATGGGAGAAGTAATGGACACATGTTAAAATATTTGTAGGTTCCTAGAGAAAAACGAATCTAGGGAGGTTGTGAGCCCCCCAGGATGGGGGGTTAGGGAGATAGCATGCCCCTAGCTGAAGGGTTCAAGGAAACACCCTAAAAAGAATTTTTTTGTCAGTTTTTGGTCCATTGGTACTTTTTTGGCCAATGGTTTTTCGGTCAATTGTAAATTAATTTCAGATAAGGAATTAGGGTTGTAATCTAATCTACGTTAATAGACTAGGGTTTTGGATGTTATGGAATACCTATATATTGTATTGCGAATGAAGAAGTTAATACGAGGAGAAAGATAGATATGTGGATCTCAAATTAATCGGTTTTCCCAATTAAAGGTTTTCAAGGTAAATCTTTATGTATTATGTGTGCATGTCATTGTTATTATTAAGTTTTTATATTTTGTTAGTATTATTTTTCTTGAATAGGTTTATCAAACTCTTCAAGAAGCTCTAGCATTTGAGATACATCCTCCCACCATTTGGTAATTATATATTGTTTTTTATATCAAATTTTAATTATTTGTCATGATATGCAAGAAGATGTTCAAATATCATTTTTTTATAATTTCATCATTCATCTCCTTCCACAATGCTCGAAATATAATTATTGATTCTTTTGTGGAGAGCTCTCTAAGACACGTTGGAGTTAATCAAGAATGTATTTCTTAATACAATAATCACATAGACTAGCTTCGTAGGGATGTACTAGTACACTATGAGAATTTTGCATTATTTTAAGTAGAAATTGATGTAAACACCATAGTGTTTAGTTTTTCTATGTATATAATTTTTTATACATAAAAAAAATTGTTACACAAAATATGAAAGAAAATGAAATGCATGATTAAGTTTCGTGTCATTCTATCTCTACATTTTGATTTTAAGTGGCTTTCAAGTCATTTTTTCATTTCATTTTGGATTTTCCTTTCCTAGAGCTTGTGGTATCTTGATTTAGCAGAGATTTCTTCGGCACCTCATTGGATCAATGGTAAGAATCTCCCACTATTTTTTTCTTCTCCGAGTCTTTTCTACTAGTTTGTAAAGTTTAAAACTCATAAGCTAGCTAACACGATATCGATGTGATGCCTTACGCATATAATATGAAACAAAGACAATCTCATGTTTCTCAGTGTATTTTCTTTTAATTAGATTTTGGGATTCATTGTGGAAATGGTATTTGATCATGGGGTTTGGAATTTTAGGAAAATAAATTCTTATCTACGGGTTTTGGTGTAGGGTTTGTAAACTTTGAGGACATATATGCCCTAAGTAAGGTTTTATTAGTTCAAAATTAAAATAAATTAAACAAAAAGTGAAAAACTATGTAGGTATTTAGGCTATTGGGTTGATCTCTCCTGATCCTCACCCTTTGTTCTCTTTAATACTCTTCCTCTTCCTCATTTTCCACAAATCCTCCTCCATCTTCCTCTTTTTCCCAAATCCCCCTTCCTCTTCCACTTTGTCTCCTCGTCTCCCTTCCTTATTCTCTCTTATTTTTCTCCTCCTACTCATGTTTTGTCACACCTTCATCCTCCCCCTTTTCTTCTCTTTCTTTCACTTCTCTTTTTCTCCAACTCTCCTTCCTCTTCCACTTTGTCTCCTCCTTTTTCTTTATTCTTCCTCCTCTTTTTCAACTCCAACTCCTTCCTCCTCCTTCCTCCTCCTTTTTTTAAACTCGACCTCCTTCCTCCTCCTACTTTTCTTCTTCTCCCCATCTTCCTCTTCTTGTTCCCCGCCTCCTCCTCTTCTTCCTCTTCTTGTTCCCCTCCTCCTCCTCTTCTTCCTCTTTTCCCCAAATCCTCCTTCTTTATCTTTTTCCCCCAAATTCTCATTCCTCTTCCACTTTTTCTCCTCCTCCTCCTCCTCCTTCCTTCATCTTTATCTTCTTATCCCCCTTTTATTTTTCAAATCTTCCTTCCTCCTCTTCTTCTTTGATCTCCCCCTCTTAATAATCTTCTTACCCCCCTTATTCCTCCTTGTATTCTTGTTCTCTCCCTTTTCCTCTTGATCTTCTTCTCCTAGACCTCCTTCCTCTCTTTTTTTCCCTCCTTCATTCTTCTTCCTCTTCCTCCATCTTCTCTTCCCTCTCTTCCCCCTTCTCTTCTTTTCTATTCCCATTTTTCTCTCTTCCCTTCTCTCCCCCCGTTTCCTTGAGACTTGCACAATTTAACATATGAAAGATCTAAGTTTTGAATGAAATAAGATCAAACAAAATGGACAAGGTGGTGTCTAGGAAGATGAGATACAAAGGGATGCCACTAGAAATGGTTCAATAAATGAAACCACAGTGCTACTACCCCCCTTACTTATGTAGGTAGTTGATACAAAGGGTGGTTAAAAGGAGAAACTTCAATGGGTAGTTATGCTCAAGTTATGGATTTGTATTTGTTTTTCAAACTAAAAGGGTTCTAGGAAAAATAATGGAAAGAAAGCAAAGGCATTCACTAGTTCAAGAGAATTTGATAAATCAATTGTATCATTAGCCACCTTGAATACATTTGTTTATTATGGATTAGGTTATTTGTCTACACTACTTTAGTTATTGCATTTATGTTCTAATTATTTTGCATTAAATCTCTAATGTCCTAATTATACACTTATCTTGTTATAGATACAAATTCAGGTGGATTTGAATCTCCTGGTCAAGATGGTGATCATAAGTAGGAAAACTTTTAGGGGCTAAATTTCACCCACGGGTTAATTTTCTATGTTTTTTTTTTCCTAAAAAAAAGATTTGCCAATTTCCATTTATTCACCCAAATTTTATAGTATAAAAGTATTTTACATTAAAAAAACACCAATTTTTTCTAGAAACTATATAAAATCCCTATAAATTTTAATATTTTTACAAAAAATATTGCTAAAAGTTTATGGTTGACATTTTTAAAATTAGTAAGATTATCCAAGGTACCTACACTTCAAGATAATTATGGATTCTTAAAATTTTCTTTGGTCATAAGAGAAAGGATAAAGAAAAATAAAAAGGGAAAAAACAAGTAATTGACACCTATGGCAAAAAAAGAAAAATTGAACAATGATCAACTCTCCTATATTTTATGTTATTCATGAGGTTCGAACATAGTGAATGGAGAACCCTCAAATGTCCAAAGGCAACTAGACATAATTTTTATCTTGTTAATTAAAGTTCTTTATTCTTTTTAAATAAGAATAAACTCATTTATAAGTTATGGTAATATTAATTATGATTCTCTCATAAAAATAAAATAGATAAAATATATGTAAAAATGGTGGAGAACTTATTACGCTGAAAGGCGTACACCTATTGACAATGAGCAGATTTAATAGGGGTTTAATGCTTAATAAGTTTTCTATGGACAAGATTAAATATGGTTGGAATATTCTTAGTAGTCACACAAAATAAATGACTGTGATTTCAATCATTAACTTCCTAGCTATTATAAAGACATCAATTTATGTGTTTACTTTTTTACATTTACCTAATCATATTTAAAAATTACTTTGATAGCTAACTGATTGCCAAGTAAGTGATTAACATAAATTAAAATATTAACACCAGATAAATGAAGCTCAACCATTTATTTGTTAATCAATAATAAAATTTAATATATTCTTTTAAGGATTCATTTCATCTTATCAGCCTTTCGGCGTTCACCAGCAGCTATTTAGCTGCTGTGCTAGTAATATATAACACTTGAGAACTGACTGTCAAAGAAAACTATTTAAGGAAAGAGAACTAATGATACTTCTAAAACCATTCTTGCCTATAATTCATGGCTGCATCTCTCCCAATAAATCCAGTGCAGAGATAGTGGAGGTGGCATTTCCAGTGTAGCAGATCTTATAGGAGGAGGTTTCCATGGCATAACGAATGATTTTGACCAGAATTGTTTCGATCATTTTGAGGCCGTGGAGTATCGATAAGGCCATGGAGGAATGTATATCCCTTTTTATGTTTCCCCGCATCAGGGGAAGCCTACCCAACCTTTCTTGGGCTCTACCAGTGCCAGGCCTTGCCTTGAGCACATGATAATAATCATCTGATTGTTTGTTCTCCATTATCTCAATTCTCGGTACACAGTATGGAACAACATTTTTAATATTGGGTGGGATTCTTAAGAAAGCTAGAGAGAAGGTAACATAATTTTCATTCATCAAACTTATGCATTAGGGATTATGCCCTAACATCCCACTCTTTCATGAATTTTTGCATGGTTTGGGAAATAAAGTGAACACTCAATATCCTCAATAAAAAGTTAACATAATTGGTGTTCTTCATGAGTAAATATTTCATTTAGTTTCATGTTGCTATGGATAGTTGGAAGCTCCAAATCATTAATATCTTAGCTTAAATAATAAGCAATGGATGCAATCGTGCTAGAATGTCATGTTCCTAGACGACTATAATGCAAGTAGGGTCTCTTCATTGTTTTTATAATGATGTTGATAGAATTATCACCCTTTAATAATGACCTCAATATCTACTATATTTTCTTCTTTTATAATGAGATCTAAAATAAACATGACTCCAATGGTAAAGAAAAATTAGAATATGCTCAAAATAAGAATGTAAAATGCATTGCTCATACATCATATGGATACATAGATTACATTCTCTTTTATATTGATATTCACAAAAAAGTTTAAAAAATCACCATTCAAATTTAATCACTACTCATATATTTATTTTATTTATTTTAATGTACATATTATTATTTCATTTCATTTAATGTATATTTTGTTATTTCGTTTCAATTTAGTATATATTTTATTATTTCATTTCAATTTCATTTGATTTAATGTACATTTTATTATTTCATTTCATTTAATGTGTATTTTGTTATTTCATTTCATTTTAGTATACATTTTGTTATTTCATTTCATTTTAGTATACATTTTGTTATTTCATTTCAATTTCATTTTATTTTATCTACATTTTGTTAATAATAATGAGGTAAGTGTTTAAAATATTTCCCCTAAATATATATTGGTTTTCTCAAGTTAAATTTGAATATGTCAAGTTTTAGATATATGTTAGTTTTTTCAAATTAAATTTGAAAATGTCATGTTTTAGATTATTAGGTCTATTCAAATTTAAACTATTACATAAAAATATAATCTTCACCCTTTATTGTTAAATCAAATAATAACGCTATTTTTTTTAATTTTATTAAATAAAAATTAAAAATAACATATCAAGGAAGAAAAATAAATTTACTAATTGAACAAACTATTTTCCATCATAACTTCTTTGCCCTTGAATTAAAAAAAGGAAATAATTGAAATTTTAAAATCATTTATATTTTTTTTTTACTTTTTAAAAGATTTTATTTAATAAATTATTTTTGAAAATGTTAATTTTTTTTTATAAAAAATTATAATATGAAATTAAATTAATTGATAGTGATTTTTTTTTTATTTGCTACATTAAGAGAGATTAAAATGGGTTAACAAATTTGAGTCAAAATCCTAGCTATTAATAATTAAAAACATAAACCACTACACAAAACAAAATAAACAACAATTTACAAGGAGCTTATGCTCCATCTTTCTTACATTTCTTTTGTTTTCGCTTCTTGACATGTGTCCAACCTTTATCTTTGTTGAGGACACCAAGGTCATCGATAAGCATCAATTATGTGTTATTCTCTTAAGAATCTCGATAGTTGCAATGTCACCTTAATCAGAAGAGTTGAAGTCGTGCCTCATTTTTCCCATTCCAAAGGAGGGTCACATTGCTACCAAAGTTAACGAAAGATGATGTTGACAACAAGAGAAAGCCTCTGGTTCTTCAAAAGGAGCAATTGCGGATTTTACATGTCAGATGGAACAATAACAAGAGGCTCTAAAGTAAGAGGGAACACAACACCAAGGATCTCAACGGAAGGTTTGGAAGGCTGCAACTTGTTGTGTGTGTTCTCTGAGTTCTTCCACTAATAAGAAGTATAATAACTTATATTAGAGAACTTAGGACCCTTTTCCTTTGTGCAAGATGTCCATGCTCAAGGTAAAGCCTTATGAAAACGCAATTTGGTCGTAATCCACAATATGGGTTTACCTATGGTCACCATACATCAATCTCTTATGTTAGGTATGTTGCTTATGTGCATCAATGCATCACTTATGTGGTTTGTGTGTTTCTTATTTACGTCAATACATCTCTTATGTGTGTCAGTGTGTTAATTATGTTATGGATGTCACTTATGTAAATGAGTGTGTCGCTTGTTAGATATGTCACTTATAAACATAAGCTTGCCAATTATTTTGTTTAAACGATATTATTTTGTTTAAACGATATTATTTTGTTTCACACAATGACAACATAATGAAAATAACAAAATCTATTAAATTTTGGAAAACACCTCAATTTTATCTTTCTTAGATCCTTTAACTTTGATTCTATCACCAAACATCTAAAATAAGATTCATGTTTTTAAATTATAATGTTAACAATTTAAGTTGATAAGAATATTGGTATATTAATATGATGTAAATGGAATGCATGATTTTGGAAATGAAAAACATAATCTCTTTTAATTTTTATTTTTTTTTCATTTTTATATTATATTTATGTATTGTTTTTTGGTTATTTTTATTTTTTATTTTGTTTTTACGTTTTTTTAGTTATAGGGAGATTAACAAATCACTTTAAAAAAAAAAAATATTCAAATAACAAAATTTAACTCCTAATTTATTTTCTTCTTTTCTTGTTAATAACATATTTTTTCATATTTATAATTTAATAAAAATCACAAAAATACAAAGTATATGATGCTAAAAAGATGTCATATGTATGTATATGGTGTATTGTAATATTTCTTTATAATATTTTGATATAAATTTCAACCTTTATTTTATATTTTATACTTATTTAAAAAGTGTAATATTTCTTTTTAATAGTTTGATATAAATTTCAACCTTTATTTTATATTTACTTAAAGAGGATGGGTTAAATATAACGTATCAATATCTTAATAGTAGGTGTAGATTTAAACCATGGTATATTAATATGATGCCA
>ML801439.1:225954-246176 GCA_009831015.1 Picea engelmannii | reverse complement strand
ACGAGGCTCTTCCAATCGCGACTGCAGAAACATAAATGTGCAAACTACAACAACACGAATAGGCAAGCAAGAACAATGAGAACATGCAAATAAGAAATCAGTGCCATGAAAAAAGCAAGCATGGACCAGTGAACCAACAATGCCCCTGGAGCATATAAATTTTAAAAATGGAAGAAAATGTCTTGTAACAAGCCTGTTAAGTAACCATTCAACACTACCAAGCCTGTTAGGTAAACATTTAAGTCTGTCAGAAATGCACTGTAAACATTTAAGAAAAAAATTCAATGTGGCAAGTCTCAGACGTATCCCAAATAAATTCATATATTTTTTGTAACAATAGTTCGAACACTAGAGAATGTATTGCAAATCCATACTTTGGATATGCCACCATATCAAACATTGCCATAAATTTACCTAGCATAAAATGTTAAACCAAACATTCGAATTAATGGTAGCATTAATCCACGTTCGACGAATGCATAACAAAATTTATGATTCAAAAATGACCATATACTACCAAATACTTTGGAAATGCAAACATATTTTACATTAGGAATAGCGAAGGTGGCAATAAGACCTCCAATCCTTTGTCCAATCAGATCTTGACAAACATGATACTTTTTATTATATAAAAATCAATGTTTTCACTTCCCTTGTTCCAACAATAGACAATAGGCAAATATTTCTGGTCAATGCACAAGCTAATGCCAGGTCAACGATTTATCAATTGCTATAGTCCCTCTATGCTTACAACAAGGACTAATAAGTATATAAGTGTTTTGTGTATATCTAACTCTACGTTCATCGTTCATGAAACCTTCTAAATTGTATGGTTGTGTTTTTAGTCATTAAAATTATTATTATTAATTTTTGTTTTATATGTTTATATAATTTTTGGATTATATATATATATATATATATATATATATATATATATATATAATCTAGCATCTTATTAGTTAGTTATGTGGATACTAGTTGAAATATGGTACTTAAATATTAAATGATAATTACTCTAATTATTAAAAGATAAATATTGTAACAATAATAATAAATAGTTTAACACTACATCATTGTTGAAAAGTGCAGTTTTTACACAAATATGTAACAATAATAATATAAAAATCCAATTTAAAAAAATTAAAATTAACAATAATAATATAATAATATAAAAATCCAAACTTGAAGTCATAATAATTATGTAAAATAAGGTACCTACAGGTGGAATATCGATGGTATGGCACCTCTCTTGTCTTCAATTCGTAATGATCTACCAACTAAGGAAGCTTTTTAGCTTTTTAGAGTTAATTTGATTAATAAACACTAAGAGTTCTATGGTGTTGGTGCAATGACCCACGAAATTTAGAAAATAAACGCTAATGGTAAATTTGTCATTAGAATTGGAACTTCAAATGCTAATGGTGTTTATTTGATTTTATTTTTAATAGTGTTTAATGTTTGATCATCTTGTTGTTTGTTATAGTAACACAATTGAATACTATTGTTATGTATCAAATAATTAAATACAAAATATCACAATAGATCTAAAGATATCTGAATACAATTACCACAATAGATAGAGAAGAACAATATGCAAAATCTCATTTATTATAATAGAAACCCTTGAGGTAGAGCAACACCATACAATGTATCCTATTATGGAAGGGATCATCTCGTGTTCACTTTCTTCTTCAAGGAGGCAACCTCCTAATGAGCTTCAACTCCAAACACAATACTTCTCTTCGTATCCCATTACATTGTTTGAACCCCTTTATATAGTGCTACCATCACCTAAAAAAATTCTAGAGGAGGAATCTTGTAGAAGTAGAACCTTCTAAGAAGTCCCCTTACATTTATTATGTCTAACTACCATAGTGGGCCTTATTTAATAATATAGTGGACTTAGTCCACCTTACATTGAATGGCCTCCATTATTATCACTATGGGCCCTCTCGGCCTCCCCACTACCTCTCTAGCTACCTTACATTCCATCCCCCTTACGAAAGTGTTGTCTTCAACGCTTGATGTACAACCATATACCAGGGTCCCATGTATAAGTGTGGACCATAGTGTTGAAATAGACTAGAGAACCAAGGTCCCATGGATAAGTGTGAACCATAATGATGAAGTAGACTAGAGAACCAGGGTCCCATTGAGAAATCAAATCCACCATGCTAAAGTAGTCCAACCGCCATTGTAAACCAGGGTCCCATGTCCAAGTGCTCATGTGAAATCCACATGGAATATATCGGCACCCAATAACCAATTGAAAATGATGCTCCCAATACTAACACCGATCATGTGGATCCAAATAAGAATATCCATCCACATAGTGGGAAAGGGTCAAAGCTGAATCTGGAAGGAACAATACCATTGTAGAATATGCAGGTTGGACGCTGGTAATCATAAATAACCCCTGATGTGGGACATTAATGTTCTCTACAGAAGGTGGAGTAGAGTCATCAAATAAAATATGGAAGTGGTTGTCATCCTAGAAATGACAACTATCCATATACCAATCATCGCAATCGGCCTCAAAATCATACCAAGCATATATTTCTTGATTATATTCATCCCTGATATCTTCCATCAGAAATCTCTCCTGCATGTTATCCAATGAATCTTGAATACTATGAAAACTATCATTGAGGCCGTCTATGATGCCACCTACAAAGTCATCCAATGTGTCATACAATTGGGCTTTGAATGCTTCAGTCATCTATAGACTTCCTTTGAGGGTTTGAGAGGAAATAGTCATTGGAAACACCACATAAAATATACCAAAAGAAATATCTTAAAATAATTTATTCAATGGAATTGATCTGGTAACAATCTGATCATCGTATGAAAAGTTATGAACTTTGCAGTTTCATCGTCGTCACGAAAAAACCCAAAAAATATAACAATAAGTTACGACAGAAAATCGCGGCTTTTTCCAGAAAAACCCTGAAAAAATGTTGAATTTAAAATGCTCATAAATTTACTTCCCGAACTCTGTTTCGATTGATTTGTTTTTTGAAATTGGGTAATTTTCCAAGAGGAATTCAAATACCCATTTTTTTTCCAAATTCAGCTCGTAAAGCTTCAGCCCTGAACCTGAAGTGTGCCTCCTTCTTTTTCTTCCCTATAAATTTTCTGCAAAAAGAGCAAAAATGTATTTCCTTATTTGGCCAAGGAAAGTGCTCTGATACCAATTGTTATGTACCAAATAACTGAATACAAAGTATCACAATAGATCTAAAGATATCTGAATACAATCCCCACAATATATATAGAAGAACAATATGAAAAATCTATTTTATTATAATAGAAACCCTTGAGGTAGGGCAACACCACACAATGGATCCTATTATGGAAGGGATCCTCTCCAATTCACTTGTCTCTTCAAGGGGGAAACCTCCTAATGAGCTTCAAATCCAAACATAACACTTCTCTTCATATCCCATTGCATTGCTTGAACCCCTTTATATAGTGCTACCATCACCTAAGAACATTCTAGAGGAGGAATCTTCTAGAAGTAGAACCTTCTAAGAAGTACATTTTACATTTATTATATCTAACTACCATAGTGGGCATTATTTAATAATATAGTGGACCTAGTCCACCTTACATTGATTGGCCTCCACTATTATCACTATGGGCCCTCTGGGCCTCCCCACTACCTCTCTAGCTACCTTACATAATCCATAGATATTCGTACAAGTGTGTAGATATGCAGAAAGAGTTGTATGTTGCGATGGATTAACTATTTACGGCTTGGCCTTAAACAAGGTGGTTTGCAGATATGTGGAAAGAGTTGTAGGATGCGATGGATTAACTGTTTACAACCAGGCCTTAAACGAGGTTCATTTTCATGCGGAGAAGGGCAAATCACCATACACTTACAATCCATTATTGGGAGCAGGTTTCTATCTCTTCACTAATTTCTTTATTTTCTTTGAACATATATTAAAAGCATTGTATTCCTTGCTCATATGTCTATTTGTATTCCTTGCTCGTCCGTTCGTTAACATGGAAAATGAATGACATGATTGGCAACTCTATGCATGTGGTCTCAAATTGCAGCAAGGTTGTTGAGCAAGGACTTTTTTTTGGGAATGATGGGGAAGCTACCCGAACGATGCACCCTTAAGGTCCCCACACATTTTTTCGAAACCTTGCATTGTTATTCTTCCATTAGACATAAGAGACACAACATTGACAATACGATAGGTGGTGAGGGGGAAAGAAACAATCAAATCCTACCTCCAAAACTGGACGATCCAGACCTAAGCTGGAAGGATGTAACATAGGTGCAAACTCATAACCCTGGAAGGAAGTAACAGAGGTGCGGACTCATAACCCTGAAAGACCCAGGAAGGCCACTTCAAATGCTTCTGGACCATTGTAATATCAAATATATGATTTGAATATACACATTGTCAATATAATTTCCATTCATCTCTAAACAAAAATGCTCATTTTTTATTTGAAACAAAAGAATTCATTAAAAATAATTTTATTATAACCACTTTCCCACTAGTTATATATGATGGAATACATATTGCTACGTTAAAATTATTTTGGCAACTAGATAGTTCATTCAACAATTGATCGACAATGTTAGGAAATTAGCAATAAAATGATATGTATAAGAAAGGACCCTGTAATGTGCTACCTACATTTCAAAAAAGTAAAAAAAAAAACATAACTTAAATCTCCAGGGTCTATGGAAGTTTCAGCTCAAACTTTTCAAATAAGTTTAGGACAATCATTGTGACATATGACTGTGGGTATTCCAAAAAATGATATATCATGATATATAATTCATATTCACCTTTGGATGGAAACTCCACAACCGAATATGCGACTAAGTTAGTGGATGTTATTCATTCTCTCAAATATCCCTTTACAATTTGCAATTAGTTATAAAGGATAAACCACTTCATTATCATAACATCTCAGTCAGACATTATTTTAGTGCATTTGGTGAAGATAGTTATCTCAAAACTTTAATTTGTTATTTATTACTATACAAATACTTGCAATTATTATGCATTATGTAACATATATTGAGAGAAAGAATACACAAAAAAATCACTGAAATCTTATGACCCAGTTAGCTAGGATGGATATTAAGGAATATAATTTCATTTCATATCTATTATAACTGAACCCACTACCTTTGGTTAGCAATTGTCATTTTTTTGAATATGAAGAAATTTCCACTCACCAATTTCTCAAAATTAACGTTTGGCTCCCTGTAATAAAAAAAAAAATTACATCTACAAAACATACCGCAGATGGGCGCTTCAAGCTCTAATAGAGTGGGTTGTGACAAAAAAATAATTGTTTGCAGGCTTGGCATAGTTGCTCTAATAGATAGGGTTGTGACAAAAAAATGTTTGCAGGCTTGGCATCACTGCCTAATCTATCCATGATTTTGGGCAGGTCTAAAGCCTCCGGACCTTACACCCAGAAGGCGGTCCACGATGTCCTCTACCAAAGTTGGATCTATCGCCATCTATGCCAATGCGTTGAATTTGTACTCTTGATACTTGGAGTTATTTTATGTTGTGTACATACCAATTCATTAGCAAAATGCATGTTGCTATGATCGATGTTGAAATAACAATTGTATGAGTAGTTAAAGATGCAAATGTTGGCATTTCAAGACCCAACATCCCAACCAACAACAGTCATTTCAGCAATTTATTTTTCTATTCGACCATTTCCAATCCCAGATCATATAGGTATGCACAGTTCCATATCCAACATAAGCAATTCCAAGGGCAGGTGAGACAAGAAAAGAAAAGCCATAGAAGACAATTATTCTCTTGATTAATATGTTTGATTATGTTGATTAATATGTCCATTATTCAATTGATTGAGTTGTATATGTAGCAACTTGTTTGGTCTTGATCAAGAAGAATCCAACTTGCCAGCAACCACTAATGTATGTAGCAGTTAGTTTGCTTCTCTTGACCAAGAAGTAGCCAACTTGCCAATAACACTTGAATGCAAGTTGAGGATTTGCAAAGTTCTATTCACTCCCCAGTCTCTTACAGGCCGATGTGGTTGATTCTCCTGTGCACAAGGTGGTATGGATCTGTTGAGGTTCTCTTTTGAAGGCAGTGGAAAATTGGTGAAGGCAATGGAAACGGTGGCCGTATTTTTCAGCCCTGACATTGATGTCAATGCACTGAGAGAAATGCATGCAGAGGTGTTAATGGGCACTGACAACATAAACTTTAAATTTTAGGAAGAGGCAAAAATAAAACATTGGGATAAAACATTAGGAAGAATAAAATAATCAAATTAATACAAAGTCAACTACGAATCAAATGCTATACCCAATGTTTGCCTTCGACGGGGACTAATAACCCTCCACTTTTTTTTTTTCCACGAGAAAAAAATGCTCTTTATATTCAAAAGGATATAAAAGTTTACATGTCGGATCTCAAATACATCAGCGGATCAAGCCAATTCCACAAATACTTGGATCAAAACCACCTATGGCCCAACAAATACGACAAATTTAGACAAAGATCTGATTTATACTAATAAGAAATCAATTCAAAGATTTATCTTATATGAAGTGCCTTCATGGCCGTCCTCCCAAAATGAAAAGAAAATTTGACTCGGGGGAAGGTGCAGAGCTTTTTTCGAGAGTGACTCAGCCTCTTTGTTTTCTTCTCGGAAAATGTGCTGGAAGGTAAGTTTTCTGAAGAGAAGAGTAGCATCTTTGGTCCGTTCCTTCCAGCAATTAAGGGCTGCCACTCGGAAGTCTGCCAATCCGTTCAGCCAATCTATAGTGATCTTGGAGTCACCGAGGAGCAGATAATCATCAGTGTGGCGACTAGCCAAAACTAGCGAGGTCCAAGCACCAATGAGCTCCGCCTTTGTGTTGGAACCCTGCCTGCAGTTCAAAGTCCAGTGGATACTCGAATGAGAATTTAAAACTATTTTCCCCCCTTCTCCACAAAGTGCGCCTCCCAGTTGAGAGGCCCCGTCAAACCAGGCCACCGCCCTGTCCAAAGGAATGTGAAGAGGCTGCCGAACTGTTGTATTAACTAGAAATGTCCTAGCAATGTTGTTTGCTTCAGGCAAAATGAGAGAACTAATGTGAAAGATAGATGGCTTCTTATCGTTGAAGATTGAGGCGTTTCTGGACAGCCAAACGTGCCAACAAATGTGAATTGGCAGCAAAGGGAGAGTGCTGGAATTGTGAATCTAGTTTTGGAAGCAAGATAGAATATTGTTACCACTCCAATGATTAGGTATCTTTATCGCAGCTGTAGTTGTTGTCCAAAGTGCTCGGGTGAAAGAGCAGAGCACAAAAACATGGAGTGAAGATTCAATGTCTTGAGCAAAAAGCGAGCAACGGCTTGGGCCTTCCCAGCCTCGCGCTTGCAGATTATCCCAGAATAGTAACTTATTTTCCAACATGAGCCACGAGAACAATTTGTATTTTAAGGGGCAAGTGGCCTTCCAAATCCTCTGTCGCCAGGATGCTATAGAAGAGTTCCAAGAAAAGGCGGCCAGAGTATTATAAACATTTTTTGCCGTTATTCTGCCCGATCGATCGCCCCCCGTCCAGAGAAGAGAGTCCGCCTTTGACTTCAGATAAATGCCGGATGCTTTGAGAAGTTGGGAGAAATTATCCCATTCGGCCCTGTGTTCCAGATTTAAGTGAAGATCCGATCCGCTTAGCCATGAGTCGCAGAGGGTGCCTGTAATGGATGTGCTGGAGAATTGATGTAAAAAAACAAGATTTTTGCTGTGAAGATGTGCTCGAAGAGACGTGGAGAGAAATGCATTCCTGCCAAGATCCAGAATACAGTCACGGCCAACTTTAATCAAACGACCATCCCCGGGATCCCACGAGAGCCACTTTAAGATTATCGGGAGTGTGGCAGAGAGTTTTTTCCATGTATGAGAACCGGTTGTTGGATGTGGCTCCGCAAATCTGAACCAAAAATGGACCGGTAGGTGATGTAAATATTTAGCTCTGATTACAGTGCTCCAAAGTCCTGGCTTTGTTAATAATCTCCAGAAGGTATTAGTCGAAAGAGCCTTTTGAAACAGAGGCAGATGTTTGAGGCCCCAGCCTCCCATCGAATTTGGCTTAGAGAGATCCTCCCACTTGCAAAGGTGAAAGCTTCTGGTCTTCTTGCAGCCGGACCAAAGAAAAGTAAAGATGAGCTGTCGGAGCGACTTCAAAATGGAGGCTGGGATGTGTGCTAAAGCCATCCAGTACACTGGTAGGCTTTCCAACACCACTTTGATCAGAATGAATCTTCCTCCCATAGATAGAAATCTGTGCTTCCAGTTAAGAATTCTATCTTTGAAATTGTCAACGAGCCAAGCCCAATCTTTTGAAGTGTATCTGGAGGCTTTTAAGAAAAATCCTAAGTAATGAAAGCCCTCCGCAAGTTCTTGGCAACCGATGCCAAATAGGTCGCTTAAGTCGAGTTTCAAGGAGTCCTGTGCCTTTGAAAACAAGAAGATGGATTTAGAGGCATTGATTTGAAGACCTGAAATAGCACAAAAGGAAGAGAGGATCGAATGTATAATAGTCCATTCAGCCAAATTAGCAGAAGTCAAGATTAGGACGTCATCAGCAAAAAGGATATGGAGAATGTGGGTCAGCCCTGCCACTTTAACGCCTTTCAAGAGGCCCTCCGCCTGTTTGATCTTTAATAATATGTTGAGGCCTTCCAGGATCAAGATGAAAAGAAGGGGGGAGAGTGAGCAACCCTGTCTGAGACCTCTCTCGCAGTTGAAGGTCTTAGTAGCTTCTCCATTGATTAAAATGGCCAAGGATGCCGAGGAGATACAACCCAAAATCTAGTTTGTAAAAGAAGTGCCAAAACCGCTCTGGATAAGAATGAGGTGAAGAAAGTTCCAATTTATGCAGTCAAATGCTTTCTTAAGGTCCAGCTTCAGGAGGATGGCTTGCTGATTTTTTGTCTTAATGGAGTGGATACATTCTTGTGCAACACCCACTGCATCCAGGATCTGTCTTCCCTTGAGGAAGCCAAGCTGTTCTTCAGAGAGCGCCCTAGAGAGAAAAGGTCGGAGTCTGACGGCAATGAGTTTTGAGATGATTTTATAACAGAGATTACATAGTGAGATGGGGCGGAAATCAGTAAAAAGCCGTGGCAAATTAGTTTTTGGAATCAAAACCACAAAGGTTTTGTTCAGCTAAGAGCTTACCACCCCTCTTGTTCTCGAATCTTCAACGACGTCAAGAAGTCTTGGCCCATTAGATCAAAAAAATGTAAGAAGAGTTCGACCGACCAACCATCGGGTCCTGGGCTCTTCTCTTTTTTAAAACTTTTGATTGTCTCATAAAGTTCTGCCTTTGTACATGGAGAGTGTAACAAATTAGCTTCTTCAGGAGTAATCAAATTAGGAAATAAGCTAGTGATAGTTGTCTGCGCTGCAAGTGATGGGGCTGGGGGAGCTTGGTAAAAGGATTTAAAATGAGAGTGAGCCGCCGATTTTATCTCTATCTGGGAATGGAGGAGATTGCCAGAGTCATCTTCGATTTCCCAAATTTGCTTTCTTGATCTCCGGGCGCATGCGACTTTATGAAAGAAAGTTGTATTTTTATCACCACCCGCTAGCCACAACATCCTACTCTTTAAACGCCATCTTTCCTCCTCTTCACGAAGCAGATTTTTATGGGCATCTTCTAGAGATCGAATCCTGCGTTCTAGATCCACACAGCTCGACATCTAAAGTTGTTGTTTTATAAGAAAATCCAGTTCAAGTTCAATGCTGTTGTGTTTAGCTTGATCTCTAAGTTTTTTATCCTTTAGCCATTGAATTGAGAGAGATTTTAAGGTATCGAGTTTTCTGAACAAATTCCCCTGTGAGTCTCCAGGAATGACGAGAGAACAGTCAGACCAAACAGAGTTGACTAGATTAATGAAGGAAGGTTCCTTCAACCACTGTGAATAACCCTCCACTTGCCACATCATAAATCCCGTATCTTTTATATTTGACAAAATAAACAACCCACCCACCTTTAGTGGATGATCATCTTATTTTTTTCGAATGTTTTATGTATATTATTTATCTTATTATAGTTTTCATGTATCATGTTAAACATTTTGATGTGATATGAGCATTTTCTCTTATCACTTGCTTTATTCTTTAGAGACGAGGTCTTATATTTGGGATTTTATACCATATCAATAATTCAGCTTGGAAAACGACTATTTTTTTTCGGATGATAAAATCTAATTGAATTTACAATAAATATTCTTTCCTTTTTTATTCTTTAGAGATGATGTCTTATATTTGGGTTTTGATGATATCTTATATTTGGGTTTTTATTTCAAGTGGAATGTCACATAATACAAAAATATAAAATAATAAGACAATAATATTAGGTAAAAAAAATAGAAAAGAAATGTGGGAATATTTTATTGTTATTTGTTAGATAGTTTTTTTTTCGATAAAAAGTTAAATTGCAATTGAGGAAGTGGAATGTCACATAATATAAAAATATAAAATAATAAGACAATAATATTAGGTTAAAAAAATAGAAAAGAAATGTGGTAATATTTTATTGGTATTTGTTGGATAGTTTTTTTTCGATAAAAATTTAAATTGCAATTGAGGACCCTATTGTTATAGACTCGATGATAACAATATATGATACTAATATGTTTATGGATACTATCTAGGTTGGAACCATTTTTGAGTCCTGTAGTATAACCTAAAAGTATTTTTGATTGGCTAAGAACTCGTCTTTCTCAAATGTACGGAAACAAATTAACAATGTAGGACTCACAAGCGTCTAGAAAAAGTAGAATTATATCCTTATGAACCATTAGTGGGTTATTTTAGGTGGCCAGGTTTGATGATGTAGCTACACATTAGGATCTTGAGATGACATCAACAAAGAATTCACTGATAGCCTTGAGTATTGTAGCCTTTTTCTTGCTTTGGAAAAAAATTGTGTGATAGTGATAATACACCATATAATCCATATCATTGATTACAGATGAAAATTTGTATTGTGATATACTCACTTGCTTTCATTGACCAACACAGGTCAAAATTGACCTAAATACCCTCTAAACTCTCTAAGCACATATCGTTAACTTGACTATATCATTTGGTAACTCATCATGTAAATACATCTAAAATGCTAGCTCAATACTTAACTACATAAAAATTAAACATGTCAAATGGATGTCAAAGAGTAATTTACCACTCAATTGATGGCAACCATAGTGGAGAATGCCATTCACAAGAATGAGTTATGACATGACAATGGTAAATGATGCTAATTAGCTCACTCCTCGCAAATCCTAGAGATTATGCCATATCTCTACCATAAAATTTAAGGTATACAAACATTGGATGCAGTGATGAAGCAGTGAAAAATTGAAAAAATCTCTAATAACCCATATTAAATGTAAATTTAAATAACACCCACTACCACCATTCACTCAAACAAATAAATAATCTCTCACTTATAACACTCAAACTAACTTATTTATTCTATATATCTAATTCATGACTATAGTATTATTCGGGGTTGTTTAACTATTCTACGAAATAGTTTTTTTTCAAAAATAATTCAACGATATAAATTGATTCAACATTCTTAAAAATCTTTAGGACACTTGGATTATATAGAAATAATCACTCTAATATGTGGATCTAACAATTTTTCACTCAAACAAATATCCCCGAAAAATATCATCAAAAAATAATAATTTCATAAAAAGAAGTTTAGACTACGGCATACTATTCTACCACCAAAATCTCAAACTAAACTATAATTTTAATACGGATTTCAAGCTTAAAATATTTTTGCTCAACTAGTGAATAAGTCTGTTTTAGCATTAAATTAACTTCCTAAAGATAAATCTCGACATAAATGAAATTCAACGTATATTTGACAGTTCTCTCCCATACTCTCATGACCAACCAAAATGAAGATGACAACTTCGAGAAGCCTCTTGCCCAATGCCCTTTCCTTATGGCTCCTTTCCATTTTACGTGTAGGACTTAATTTCAATATTACACCCTACTTTAACAAGTACAACAAGCTACAATATATTGCCTCTCAAAGTTAATACAATAAAATTTATTCAGATCTATGCAAAACAGTGGTCTATACATGTTTATGTATGTTATTTTCTTGGTTAATCTAATGTTTAATAGTATAATGTTTGAATATGATTAAACTACTATTCCAAATATGTAAGATAATTCAGAAATATTTTTTATTTTTTATTAATTATTAATAAAAATAAATAAATGTAATGTTTAAATATAATTAAACTATCTTTCCAAATATATAAGATAATTAAAATATATTCTTAAATTTTTTTATTTTTTATTAAATATTAATGAAAAATAAAATTCATTTTAAACTTTTGTATTACCATTTCTAGCTTTTATATTATCACTGGAGTGTTTCATGGTAACTGGGTTGGTCGTGAAGAGGCTACTCGAAGAGACACAAGGCGCGTGATGCCGCACTCTACTGTAGGCGTTACATACGAAAACAATATATGGCGACAGGGGTTAGTACGTAGAAGATATATAAGTAGATAGAATATTAATTTATTTATTAATGATAAATTTCGATGTACTTGAAGTTTGCAATAACGCATAAAACTTATGAACCAATCAAATGTTAAAAAAAATATTAAATATTTTTTAATTATAACAAAATTTTATATTTCCAGTTTACTAGGTTGAACATTAGATTTTAGTTGAAATTTTAAAGTCAAAACACAAATAATACAAAGTCAAAGAAAACTCAACGTTATATACTGCCCGGAGGCAGTATAATAATAAAATAAAAAATTGGTATTGGAATTTTTTTAGGGGGGAATAGGGTTATATTTAATCAAGTTGTATCATCCTTATTAGGAGTTGTGATGGAGGATCAAAATCCCCTTTAACACCACTAAATCAAAATACAAAATCTAATATTACATCTTAAGATATGGTTTATATTTAAGAATAAGCTAGCATACCTCCTAAGCGGGCCAATGGAAATGCCAAAGTAATTCAAGGGAATTAAGAAGGTTTCATATTAATGTTGTTAATTGAGATTATAAAACTTTAAGGGGCGTTCCATATTAATGTTGTTAATTAAGATTATACAAATATTGTAATTAAAATGAATGTATTTGAAGTTGAGTGTTTGGCTCATGCCCCGAGTTGGTTCACTATTTGGGTGATGTTTGGCTCATGCCCCCAAAGTGTCTCAATTTGTATAAAGAAAACATAGAAACATGGAGGTTCACCACTCTGTCCATTGAGCAGACAAACAACTTTTGACATTGCAACCTTTTACCTCAACCCTTTCTACCCACTACCATCCATAAGCGAAGACCATACATAAAGCCCCTAAAACACCATCTATCTTCCCTGTCTCTAAATACATATTTGAAGTTTATATGTTTCCTCTATTTTTTATATACTTTATATTTATAAAGTTTATATGTTTCCTCTATTTTTTATATACTTTATATTTATAAAGTTTATATGTTTCCTCTATTTTTTATATACTTTATATTTATAAAGTTTATATGTTTCCTCTATTTTTTATATACTTTATATTTATAAAGTTTATATTGTTCTTCCATATATATAATTATGTTTATATTGTTCTTCCATATATATTTGTATTTAAAATATATAATATTTAGTACTATAAACATAAAAATTTAAAGATAAAATCTTATAATATTATTATAAAAATAATAGTTTTTTATATAATGATATATTTATATATGTTAATTTTTATTTTTATATATTTCTTTTTCATATATATATATATAAATATTTATATATTTAAAATTATATTTGATCAATACAAGATAATAGTATTATAAAATTAAGATAATAGTATTATAAAATTTAATATATATTAAGTTTATAAAATTTAATATATAATAAATGTAATGTTATTTATGTAATAATATCAACATTACAATTTACAAATAAATTTATTTATCATAGATATTGTGAAAATAATATATTTATCTACTTACTTGTGGTGTAAAATATTGAATTGATGTTATGAATTCAATATCCAATAAATCATAATAACTTGTATACATACAATATATACAAAATATGCATGTGAAACATGACTCCCAAATGTCTTATTAATGTCTGACCTACTATTTACATATTCATTTGATCTTTTATTTACTCTTATTAAGGTCTTAACATAGTACCTTTATTGAAAAGCTTTGTCCTCAAAGATTTGTAGTTAAATTATTTACACATGATGAAACACAATAATGAGATTTTCCTATTTTTTTTCTCTCATATTTCATCTGTTGGATATATTTCTTATGCCAACCCTTGTAGGACTTTCTTTTGTCTTCAAACATGTCTTCAATCTTTTCTTCTCCCTTATTATCTTGCTCTATCTTATGTGTTTGTTTTTCATTCACATTTATTTGGGGGATATTATTAAATTCTTTCTTTCTATTTTCTATTTTTGTTTTTACCTCAAGAGGATATCAACTTCCTTGATTATTTTTCGATGACCTCCTTATATCATTTCTTTCTTCTCATTCAGAAGTTAAAGGGTGACATATTGATCAACTTATTTCTTCCATGAGTTGTTGCTTACATTTCTAATTTCACTTCATCAATGTTTAGAGTTTCCTGAACCTAGGGACAAATTTCCTCTTCAAGTTTTTTAGCAATCCCTTCATTTACTATTTTTAATTCAACCTTGGTTTGAAAATGTATTTTATCTTTCATTAATGGATAACACATTTACACTACTTGATTGTCATTTCATAATTTCAAAATTTCTTTGTCATTTCTAACAATTTCATTCTTTGAATTGTCTTAGTTAATTTTTTTTTAATTCTTAATTTGGTGAAAAAACAATTGAATAATTACATGTAGCTTCCAAAACGGATTCCCCTTATTCATAATATCTTCTTTGGTTTCTCTTATGCTTCATAATATAGATATTTCAACATCTTTATTTCCAAGTTCTTATTTCCATCTCTTAAACTTATCTTCGAACTTTTACATATTTTTACAACTCATTTTATTACCTATATATTTGAAAATTCAAACCTTTTTAAGTGGATATTTTTTTTTTCCTTTTCACTTCTTTTTCAATTTTTTTGGAGACTTTTTTTTAGTAATTAAAACCATACTACCACTAAAATCTTTATCTTTTAAATATACATCTATATAATATTTATTTTTCCAATTTTTCTTTAAAATATATAACCATTTATTAAGATTAAACCATTTTTATTTTCATAAAAAAAATATTTTATTAATTTAAATCTAAAACCCCATATATCTTATTAAAAAAATAGACGTTTACATTGAACATTTGACTTATAAGGTTAAAACTTAAAACTTAATAGGCAAACATACATGATATAAAACTTAATAGGCAAGCATACATGGTATAGATAAATGCACCTCAAGACATCCTCCTCCCATAAGATAGTGAACTACCATAAATAGAATCCGTCACAACCCTCTTTTTTAATGAACATCAAATCATTACGCAGGCTAGGTAATGTAGGCTAGATTAATGTAATTATGATTAAATGTTTATGTTGGCTTTAGGTATGCCCGCTGGCATGTACCATCTGAGATGTATTTATAAACCAACATAAACATAAAGAGGAATAATGTCAGGGAAATGGCATAGACATTGAATGGAGAGCCGTGGATCTCACATCAAGGAGAATAGCAGTGCAAGTTTACACAACCCTATGATGCCATTGAAAATATGCAAAGATAACAGAAAATATTATAATAATATCCAAAACAACCTTGGAAAGGAAGTCAATAATAAAGATTATGTGTCAAGAGGAGATGGATTCAAAATTGGATGGGTGGTTTTTAAGGATGACATAAATGAACAATGATGGTTGTTTCTGAAAACCTATCAACCAATTAACAGATTTTCTACAAAACCTAATACTAAATATACTTTCGGCATAACAATAAATATATTTCATCTTAATAAAATTTTAGTTTTAATTTTTTCATCCAAATGTAATATATAAAGTATTAATTTATATATTATTAATATATTAAAATTAATTATATATATACACATAAAAAAAATTGTGGGAAATTTTTGCATTTGTAAATGGTATGTAATGTAAATTTGTTGGTTTATGATTTAGTAGGGTTATTGAGAAAAGCATTCAAAATATCATAAAACTTCTTGAAGTTCAAAATACTCAACCCGAACCCTTAAAAACTAATATTTATAAACTTATTAACATTTAATCTAACAAAATATTAAGTGAAACTTAAAATAAAAACAATCAACACTAAAAATTAATCATGAAACTACTTCCTTGAAATTTAAAATAAACTAGTTAATTTTTTATTTATTAAAAGTATTACATAAAACATTTTTCAACACTTAATTTAACAAGGTTACGTGGCACCGTAGTCCCTGTCGGGTTGAATTGGGATAGAAAAAAGTAGCAGAGGTAGATGGAAACTACAACGAAGATGTGGCAAGCAGCATGAAGCACATGTGGTATCCATGCAGTAAATGACACGTGGCCTCTAGAGCCCCATTTATTTTTTGAAAGTATATAACAAAATATAATTTGTGCATAGTGGAAGATAAAAATTTATGACGACACAAATATGAAAGGAGATAAAAAAGAAATGTAGTTTGAAATATATTAAAAAAGTTACATGTTCCTGGAAATTTAAATGCATTTGTCATATAGACTAGTGAAAGATAAAAATGTATGAGGAAATAAATATAAAATGAGATAAAAAACAGTTTTATTTCAAATATATCAAAGTATTAAAAGTCTATTACATATTCCTGGAAATTTCAATGCGTTTGTCATATAGACTGGGATTGGGGCTCCTGCGGACCATAAGATAAATATGTACAAGAAACGAGAATGTAGAAAGAATCAGTCTTTGGCTAGACATTTATATTTAAAGAAGTGGAATAACTAGGTTGATAAACAAAGCAAGATGCAATCAGTAGACCTACAATGATGGTACATATGACCCCTTTTTTTATTTTCTTGCGGATGCCTTTTCATTAACGTCATCGACGACTGTTGGAATCGTGGAAACTGCATGTTGCCTTTCGTCGACGGCCTTCTTCAATTCCCTTTCGATCCATTCTTCAATGTAGCTTCTCATTGGGGTGACGTTGATCTCATTCTGTATTTTTATGTTGAAAATTTTGTTTTCTAATTCTCCAAAGTTGATAGAAAGATCACGCAAAGCCTGATCAATTTCCTCATTTTGTACTAAATAGTCGACTAGTCAATCGTCGACGTCATCTTGACCATAGTCAAGGATGATGTAAATTTTTTTTAAAGACAACGCCTTAAACATATCAACCTGTTTATCGAAGTCTTGTTTAGTTAAGGGAAAGGAGTTGATGATTAAGTTGGGGTATTGGAATTCGTTGGTCCTTCCAGCTAAGTTTATTCTGGACAACTTTGCAAATAATTTTTCTTTATTTGATATGGCTTGTTTACATGACTGAACAATGAGATGCAAGTTCTTCGCTTTTTCTTTCCAGCATGCATTTAATTGACCGATCCGATTTTTGGATGGAAGATCTTGTTGTCTTCTTCTTGTTTATGTCATGTTGTTGACAATGGTGCCAAAAGGAAGGACCGTGTTTAAATAGAAATGTTTTTCATCTTTTAACTTCACCTGCAAATGTTTGAGCAAATTATGTGCCCTGGTTCCAAGGGAAATCATGGTTTGTGATGTTTCCCATGCCTCAGTAGCCGATTCCATTCTTTTCTTGATATTATTCTCCACATATCCTCTACAGGATGAGAGCAGGTTGGAGGATCCTTTTAACTTGGTTGCAGGGGTGGTAGGCATGGCTATTGCCAAAGGATTGGCAAGCAATGTAAGAATCAAAGCCTCTTCCAATTCCTTGACTCGATCCTTTAGTCTGGCATTCTCGGCCTCGATGCCTCCAATGGAATCATGAAGTGCATCTCCGCTCACTATGTGAAGTTGACAGATTTGGGACGACCACATGTTTACAAGGTTAACCTCTAAACGAGATTTTTCTTTCTTATTTTTTATATATTTTTTTCAATAATCAATTTTTTGGACTGGCTGTCAAAAACAGTGCTTTGGAACACAAAGGATTCATCTTTGTCAAAATTTTCGGTATCAGATATGTCCATTGGATGACTATGTTGGATTGTGTCTAACGGGCTAATCAAGGTAGCGGAGTACGCTATCCATATCAGGCTCAAGTTCCATGTTCTCAATCTGAATTTCGGGCTCTTCCGCCTGTCCCACATTTTTTTTTTCTCTTCTTGCCTACTAGAAGCTTGTGAGAGCTATCAATTTTAGAGTGAGGAGGGTCATTATCTCCTCCTCCGTTTGAAGAACTCTGAGTTTCTTTGTTGCTATGGTGGGTCGTTGGAGTGATGCTCTGGGATGTCGTACTTTTGGGAGTGTTATTCGTCGATTGAACACTCTTGTCACCATGGGATTTTCCCTGTTGCCTGTACAATTTAGTGCTTCTTTGCAGTGTTTCTAGGTCGTCGGCATCAGAAGCAGAAGCATTGTCACCAGTGTCTCTATTTTCGGTCAGGTGTTTTTTGAAAAAACAATTGTCGAAGCCAAGTGTTTGTAAATGTTGTAGAAAAATTTTCTCGGGGTCGAACCATCCTAGGCTTTCAACATATCTCAAGTTCAAGTTATTAGAATGCGCTGTGAATTCATCAATTTTGTTGACGTTCTTCAACACGAAGTCCCCGAATTTCCAAGGCAGAGGAATGAACTATTTGTTTCTCTTCTCTTGGAATAGATGCAACCAGTAGTTGAATTTTCGTGCTATTTATGTAACAAACATTATGTCCGTAATGTGACATGGAAGGAGAGAAGGTTTTTCTCTAGAGCCAAAAATCCTTATCACAGTGTAATTATCCAAATGTTCAAGTGTCCCCTTCCTGTCCAAAAAACTGGTTGCCTGTTCAGATATGCGGGGAGCATCTTCTCCTAACAACAAAACTTTCAAAACAGACACGAAGCCATTAAAAACCTCATAAAAACAGTGGGAGGCCTTGTGCTTCCACAAGGCCTGGTACCAGAACGTTACTGGGTCGAATTCCCAGTTGATATGCTTGGACATAGACAGTTCTGGAAACTGGCAGCAGTGTGCTATCGCAAAAACTAAGTAGGATGACATATACAATTTATTTTCCCTTTTGAAGCTTGAAAATTGGGAACAAATTTCATGGGAAATTAACTTGCCCCAATAAAAAATGGTTTTTTCCTTGACTGTGAAATACAAAATATAAAGAGCCATCAGGGAAATAGTTGTTGTGGACTCCTTTCTCGTTATTCTTGTAAACAACCAGGGAATTTCGCGGAATGGATTTCTAAATGAACTAACCCGCAAGCTTGTGATATCTTCAGGAACTACCATCGGGTCCTCCAATAAATCGGGAAAGAGGTCCAACCCGTTATTATGCTTTTCTAGGAACTATTTGGAATCTTCTCCTTTGAAAGTCAATGTTGGCTCTGACAATCTTAACATCTGGCGGAATCCCTGAGGTGACAAAGAAACAGAAGAGCGGTCCCGCAGTGGAATAATTCTTTTGTCTGAAATAAATTTATTGGCGCACCAAGAGACCAGCTCCTTACAGTCAAAAACTTCAGGGACACAGCCTACACGAGCAATCCCAGAGGTCCAAATTACTTCATTATGGGCGACAAGGGTTGAGTAATAAGAATATGCCTTGGACCACTGGAAGTTATGGTCTTCGCGCCCAAAGATGTTCACTATATCTCCACAGAACTGTTGTCGAGATGATACCATAGGTTTATGAGAACATTGGTTTTCTCCAGACGATGGTTGAAATGAACAGTTGGAGTTGATAATATAACTCTCCGCAAAATCTTGGTTAAATGCTTATGAATGGGAAAGCTCCTTGGGCCTTTCGCTGATTAATGACAATCTGTATGGGTGTTGCATGATGAATTGTTAGCAGTAAATCTTACTTATTGCATATTTAGAAGTGTGAAGGTGGCTGGTACGACAAAGAGAAATTAAGGATTGGAGGTTTCGTGAACGTGCCAAGTCGACGACGTGCGAACGACATTTCATGATTTTGAAATCAACACTCGGAAGGGATAATATAACCCTCCACAAATCTTGGTTTAATGTGTATTAATAGGATATCTCCTCAAGCCTTTCACCCATCAATGACAATCCATATGGTTCCTGCACG
>ML801439.1:207611-225831 GCA_009831015.1 Picea engelmannii | reverse complement strand
ACGAATGGCAAGGTCTGAAAAGCGGTCGGATGATATTCAAAATAGGGTTACAGGGGATACTCAGGAGAGGCGAGTGTCCCACGGTCAAATTTCATGTTTCAGAATTTTCGACTGCAAAACCTATAAAACGGAAGAGAGCATGATGAGGCAGTTCAACAATCGGTTTGTATATTTGCGGAATTCTGGGAAAGTGGATAAGTATGGAATAGGGAAACAGTCGGTTGGACTCATTTTCGTAATCGAGGATAGAAGACTTCGAGAACAAACCAACCCGACGACGCGCAACTGACATTCCATGATGTTTGAAATTAACACTTGGAAGGGATAATATAACCATCTGAAAATTTTGGTTTTATGTGTATTAATTGGAGATTTCCTCAAATCCTGGTTTAGCATTAACGCTTGCTAATTGCATACTTAGAAATAAGATCTTATATATAATTGGTAATTTCTAATTGCAAAAGCGCACGGGCACAAGAAACAACGATTAGGAATTGGATATTTCTTGAACCCACCAACCCGACGATTCGCAAAAGAAATTCAAAGAAATGGCGAAGTATGGAAAGCGGACAGACGCGCTTCAAAATGGGGTGACAATAGTTCCATAGGAAATGTGAGGACCCAACCATCAAATTGTATGTCATGGAAATTTTCAATGAAAAATGTACAATATATATAAAAACATTTTTTTATTATAGACAAGTGTGAAGGTCACGGAGACGAGGGAGAGCAAGGAACAAATGGCAAGGTCTGACAAGCGGTCGAACGAGATTCAAAATAGGGTTACGGAGGATACTCAGGAGAGGCGAGTGTCCCACAGTCAAATTTTATGTATCAAAATTTTTGACTGCAAAACGTGTAAAACGAAAGAGAGCATGATGGGGAAGTTCAACGGTCGGTTTGTATATTTGCAGAATTCCAGGAAAGTAGCTAAGTATGGAATAGGGAAATGATCGGTCAGACTCGTTTTCAGAATTGAGGATTGAAGATTTCGTGAACAGACCAAACCGACGACGTGCAAATGACATTCCATGATGTTTGAAATTAACAGTCAGAAGGGATAACATAACCATCCAGAAATTTTGGTTTTATGCGTATTAATGGGAGATTTCCTCAAATCCTGGTTTAGCATTAAAACTTGTTAATTGCATACTTAGAAATAATATCTTATATATAATTGCTAATTGCAAAAGGGCGCGAGCACAGTAAACAACGATTAGGAATTGGATATTTCTTGATCCCGTCAACCCGACGATCCATAAAAGAAATTAGAAGAAATGGCAAAGTATGCAAAGCGGACAAACGGGTTTCAAAATGAGGTGACAATAGTTCCACAGAAGACGTGAGGACCCAACGGTCAAATTGTATGTCTTGGAAGTTTTCAGTGCAAAATGTGTACCACGGAAGAGGGCATGATAGGTAGATTGTAATATGGAAGACAGTATGATCTAATTCCGGTTGTAAATTAGTATATCGCGGAAGTCAGGGTATTGTTCGCAGGTCATGGAACAATAGAAGTCCAATCTAGAGCCTGCCTACCGGGAATCCACGGTCGGAGAAGTGAATAGGTATGGAATGGGGAAGCATTCGGTCAGTGTCACGATATAAGAGCACAAGTGCAAATGGGAACCCGCAAGTCTGCCTACCCATGTAGAGAGACATTTTTGAAAAAACAAATAAGTGACGAGAAAGATAAAGTTCACGGAAAAGAGAAACAGATATTTGGCTAACATAGAAGACAAAACATAAGGGCTAATATGTTCACATCTGTAATAGATATCCCATTTCCTGGCAAGATATATACTTGGAAATAAGTGCGAATGTGGCGAGCACAGAAAACAATGACTAGGAATACGATCCGTGAAGAAATTGCAAAAAATGGCCATGGAAAGCGGTCGGACGGGTTTCAAAATAGGCTGACAAGGATTCTCGAGGAAACATGAGGCCCCGACGGTCAAATTGTATTGATCGGAACTTTTGAGTGCATACCGTGTAGCACAGAAGAGGGGTTGATGTAGGAAAAACGACTAAGTGATGAGAAAGATAAAGTACAAGGAAAAGAGAAATGAAATTTTGTTAAGTATAGAGGATGGAAAAGAAGGGCTAATGTATTCACATATGTAATAGATATTCCATTTCCTGGCAAGATATTTTGTGCATGTTTCTAGAGAAGTTATATACCTATTGCATATACTTGGAAAGAAGTGTGGAGGTGGCGGGAATAGAAAACAACGACTAGGAATTGGAAATTGTCTGAACCCGCGAACTCGACGATCCACGAAAGAGATTGCAAGAAATGATTGTGGAAAGAGGGCAGACGGGGTCCTGGAGGAGACATGAGGGCTCGACGGTCAAATTGTATTGATCGTAAATTTTAGTGCACGCTGTGTAACACGGAAGAGGGCTGATGTAGGAGTATGGAAGTCAATTTCTATATCTTGGAAGCGAGGGGGGGGACTATTTGCAGGTCAAGAAACACTGGAAGTCTAGTCCGCATGTCCAGGAATCCGCAAGCGAAAAAATTCGGGTAGTATGGAACTGGAGGCACGAAAGAGATTCCAAGAAATGGCGAAATATGGAAAGCAAACACAGGGGCTTCAAAACGGGGTGACAATAGGTCCCCAGGAGACGCGATGACCCAAAGTCAAATTGCAGGTCTCAGAACTTTCGTGTGAAAACTGTGTATCACGGAAGAGGGTATGATGTGGGAGTGCGAGATATTCAGATCTCGCTATAGAGATTGCACGCGCATAAGATTGTTTGGTCCAAAAATGATATCAAATTGTTTGATGCAAAGGTCGATGCATGTTGCTATATGGAACCTTGTGGGCTCTTTCTTGCGGCCTGTTTGGAGTTTACTTAGTTCTTGGTTGTATGCTTCATCTGTCAATTTGTATATCGCGGAACTCCGAGTATTGTTTGTAGGACACGAAACAACATAATTGCAATTTTTTAGCAAACCAGCCCGCAAGTCTGCCTATCAATTTGTATATCATGGAACTTTGGGTGTTGTTTGTAGGACATGAAACTATAGAGGACATGTTTTTCCATTTAATATAACCTCTGACACAAATGTAGTATGTGGCTCGTTTTAATACTTTTCCATTCGTAAACAATCACAATCTTGATCCCACCAGCCCTGGAGTCCGCCTGTCAATTTGTATATCGCGGAACTCCGAGTGTTGTTTGGAGGAAA
This sequence comes from Picea engelmannii, assembly GCA_009831015.1. Lineage (NCBI taxonomy): Eukaryota > Viridiplantae > Streptophyta > Pinopsida > Pinales > Pinaceae > Picea > Picea engelmannii. The sequence goes on along the minus strand of ML801439.1, from coordinate 222,635 downwards.
CGAAACAATAGAAGTGCAATGTTGATCCAACCATCTCGCAAGTCCACCTGTCAATTTGTATATCACGAAACTCTGGGTGCTACTTGTAGGACACGAAATGATAGAGGCTCAATTTTGAGCCCGCCAGCCTGAGAACCCACGATCCAAAAAGTGGCTAAGTATGGAATGAGGGATCCATACATGAGGGAACCCTTGTCAGCCTATTTTGAAACCCATGGAGGAGGTTCGAGTGTTGTTTGCAGGCGATGGAACAATGGAAGTTCAATATAGAGCCCAGGTGTCCAGGAATTTGCGATCTGAAAAGTGCCTAGGCATCGAATGGCTACTGGTTGGTCAGAGTCACATTTTCGGAAAAATGACTAAGTAAAGAGAAAGAGAGAGTAGAGGGGAAAAAGAAACAACAATTTGTTCAAGTATAGAAGAGGGAAAAGAAGGTCCAATGTATCAAATCTGCATTAGATATTCCATTTCCTGACAAGATCTTTTCTGTATGTTGTTGGATAAGTTGTATACATATTGCATATACTTGGAAAGAAATCTGAAGGTAGTAGCCACAGGAAACAACATCTAGAAATTTGAAATTTCCTGAACCCGCGAACTCGACGATCCGCAAAAGAGATGTCAAGAAATTGTCAAGTGTGGAAAGCGGTCAGACGGGCTTCAAAATAGGGTGACAGGTTCTCGAGGAGTCATAAGGCCTCGACTGTCAAATTGTATATATCAGAACATTTTGGGGCAAAATGTGTAACACGAAGGAGGGGATGATGTGGGAGTCCAGAAGTAAATCTACATATCGCAGAAGCCGGAGTGTTATTTGTAGGCGACAAAACAATGGAAAGTGCAATTTAGACAAAGGGGGAGCGCTCAGTTGAAAACGCGTGAATCCACCAACCCGCCCAACAAGGCATTTTCAGAAAAAAAAACGATTAAGTAACCAGAAAGAGAAACTACATGAGATAAAAGAGTTGGAAAATAGAAAATCGGAGGGAAATTTTCGTAAGCGCGAATTGGTTTCAAACAAGTCCCATTGTTGCAAAACCATCATTTTCTAGTAATTGTCAGAAAATGCTTTGTTGAAAATTAGATTTTATTGCAACTTGTGGGTGTAAGTGTGTTCTTGATACATTCTTCCATGATTGTAACATATTAACTTAAGTATCAAACTTCTTGCATTATGGGTTGCTATCATTAAAGCTTAGTAATTTCATGTCTAGAAACAAGAATGATGATCTTGTTGCAACATTGTGATTTGGTATTGCTATCTTCTATCTGCATTACAAATAGAATTGAACATTGGTTTGAAACTATGTGTAATTCATTTTTTGATTGCATAAAAACCTGATGGATCGACATAGTACATTGTCATATAATTGTTAGATGCTCCATTTTAGAACAAATTACCTAAGAAAATACAATATCGAAGAACTACGAGACTACCGAACCATGCCAATGAGAAGAGGCGTTAAATCTAGAAAAGAAACGACAACCAAGACTCCAAAGAAAAAAAAATTAATAACAAATCCATAAAAATAAAAATAAAAACACTGAGCACTGTGTATCTATCCTTAGAAATTGGACCTAGTTCTTTGGGCCAAAACATTGAACATATTTGCCACAAACATAGGCACGAGATCCACAACATGCAGGATCCATCGAGATGCTCTTCAAAATGCATACAAAATTGATTACCGTGCCTTTTTTTTTAGGAAATCCTTTCAGTTTTCTCCTCGATGGATCATCCTGTGGTAAAATTGATAGTTCTCAGAAGCTTCTCGTGAGGAAGAAGACAAAAAACGTTGCAGGGAAAATGGAATAGCCCTTAACTGAAAGTTAGGACACACCAAGAAACCGCCTCTCCACAGTCGAAAACTTCAGGGACACAGGTTGCACGTGCAATTCCAGAGGTCCAAATTAGTCCATTCTGGGTGGAAGGAGATGACTAGTAAGAATATTCCTTGCACCAGTGGGATTTCTGGTCCTCATTCCCTAAGATGTTAATTGTATATCCAGAAAATAGGACATTAGTCCCGCAATTGAATAGTTTTTTAGCTTGAAATATATCTCTAGGAGCATCGACATATCATTTCCTTATAGTGAAAGACTTCCACCCATAACATACTAATTTGGACCTCTGGAATTCCTTCTTTCGAGCTGCAAAGTGGCTATTGCGTTCAATGTCGATTTCTTTTCTGAAACTCCTTCTTTTGGTGTTGTCAGGACCGCCATCGTTGAGCCGGGAAGTTCTGCCCGCTATGGTTGATTTCAATTTAGGCGCGGGAATGGGAAAAATCTTTTCATTGCCATAATCCATTATCGTATCATCGTCCATCAAATCCTCTTATTCTGGCTTGGAATCCATGGCATCAACCTCTGCGCCATCCATCAATGCAATTGGGCAGGTTCTTTGAGTAGGCAAGGTTGCCTTGGAATTCTTTGGCTTGAAATATATCTCTCGGTGTACCAAGGGACCATCTCCTTTTTTGCTCATGGGTGGAGGGAGATGAGTAGTAAGAATATGCCCTGGAGTACTGGGACCTCTAGCCATCATGCTCGGGGGTGTTTACTGTATCTAGACATAACTGCTGCCACAAGTTAACGAGAATTTCCGTTTGCTCCAGACGATGATTGAAATGAAAATTAGGGAGGGATAATATAAGCCTCTACAAATCCTGGTTTAATGTGTATCAATGGAAGATCTTCTCGAGCCTTTCGCTGATCAATGACAATCTCCAGGGTTCATGGGTAATGAGTTGTTACCATTAAATCTTACTAATTACATATTTAGAAAAAAGTGCAAAGGTGGCGGTAATGACGAAGAGCGATTAAGAATTAGATATTTCTCAAAGGCGCCAAGCGGTCGATGCACGAAAGAGATTACATCATGTTTGAAATGAATACTTGGAAAGGATAACACTCTTCTCCGCAAATCTTGGTTTAATTCGTAGTAATGACAATTCTTCTCTGTCCTTCCGGACATTAATGACAATCTTAACGGTTCCTGCACGATGAACTACTAGCATTAATGCTTAATAATTTCATATATAGAAAGAAGTACGAAGGTAGCAGGGATGGTGAAGAGCGATAAAGCATTGCACATTTCCTCCACCCGCCAACCCGCAAAACAGATTCCAAGAAATGCCCAAGTATGGAAAGTGGCTGGGTGGGTTACAAAAAAAAAGGGTCACAAGATATACCTAGGAGATGTGAGGGGCCGATGATCAAATTGTATCTTAGTGACAGATATCGACCATCAATTTGTATAGCGCAGAATTTTGGGTGTTGTTTGTACGTAGGGGAATAGTGGAAGCGCAATGTTGAGAGCGAAATTTGTATATTACGGAACTTCGAGTGTTGTATATAAAAGCATGAGACATTCGGAAAAAGGACCAAGTAAACAGAAAGTGAAAGCAAACGAGATGAAGGGGAATTTGTTTGCTAATTTATAAATCATGGAAGTTCAGGTGTTGTTTGCAGGCGGAAGAACAATGGAAACGCAATGTTGAACCCGCCTATGCAGGAACCCGCGATTCAAAAAGTTTGTTCAATATGAAACGAGGAAGCAGTCGGTCAGGATCGTGATATAAAAGTAACAATGGAAATCTGAAGACGTGAATCTGTCAAATCTCGCACCTAGACATTTTCCGAAAAATGAATAAGTAAGCAGAAATGGAAAGTAGAGGGCAAAAAAGAAAGCGGATAGCAATTTTCGGAAGTGGGAATTGTTGTAAGAAAGCCCCATTTATGGTCTTAACAGTAACTATGAAGTGCATTAAACATGTTAACAGGTTCTTCAATCAATCAATAGATACAACGAGCAATTTTTATAGTTTCCAGGATCTGTTTGTATAAGATAAGCGTCCAAAAGTTACAAGAAAATCATTTTTTGGATGTTTAAGTAAAAATTTTGTACTGTTAGCTTCACCGCAACTATAACAACAATGGATTTCAATTTTAATGTCTTCTCATTCATATGATTGTTCCATTAGACTTCGCATAGTATATACTCTTTTATTTCAATTTGTTTGCTAATTTGTAGATCACGGAAGTCCGGGTGTTGTTTGCAAGCGGTGGAACAATGGAAATGCAATGTTGAACCCGCATATCCAGTAACCCGCCTATTCGGAAACCCGCGATCCAAAAAATTTGTACAATATGAAACGGGGAAGCGGTCGGTCGGGCTGGTGATATAAAAGTAAGTGGAAATCTAAAGACGTGAACCCGCCAACTTATGCACCTAGAAACTTTCCGAAAAATGAGTAATACATATTAAATATGTACTTTTATATAGTATGGACATGAGATTTTATAGAGAATGTACGGATCCCTCATTCCATACTTAGCTACTTTTTTTATCGTGGGTTCTCAGGCCGACGAGCTCAAAATTTGGCATCTATTGTTTCGTTTCCTACAAATAGCACCCAGAGTTATGCGATATACAAATTGACAGGCGGACTTGCGGGCTGGCTAGCTCAACATTGCACTTCTATTGTTCTGTGTCCTCCAAAAAACACTCGGAGTTCCGCGATATACAAATCGACAGACTGAATCCAGGGCTGGCGGGCTCAAGATTTCGATTGTTTACGAATGGTGATCCTTATAAACTATCTAACATTATTTAAAAACATTATTTTCAAATACTAAATTATTAATATTAAATATTGATATTGTACAGTTTAATTACATAAAATTATTAAAGGATGTTAAATCTCTTATTTAAAAAAAAATGAAGTAAACAAAACAAAGATTTTTTAAATTCTATCACCGCAAGTATAACAACGACCAATTTCAATTTTAAGGGCCTCTTGTTGATATGATAGCTCCATTGGACTTCGCACGGTATATATTCGTTTATTTCAAATTATTCCAGGAGATTAATTTTACCAAGTTCATCGATCAAGGAAAAGAACTAAAACGATCCACATATTACATTTTCATCACGGAGGTTATATTAAAGGGAAACGAATGTCCTCTATAGTTCCGTGTCCTACAAACAACACCCAGATTTCCGTGCTATGGAAATTGACAGGAGGACTTGCGGGTTGGCTGGCTAAAAAATTGCAATTCTATTGTTCTGTGTCCTCCAAACAACACTCGGAGTTCCGCAATATACAAATTGACAGACAAAGCATACAACCAAGAACCAAGTAAACTCCAAACAGGCCGCAAGCAAGATCCCACAAGGTTCCATAGAGCATAACACATCGACCTTTGCATCAAAAAATTTGATATTATTTTTGGACCAAACAATCTTATGCGCGTGCAATTTCTATAGCGAGATCTGAATATCTCAAGATGATGTTTCAATCCATGCCCAGTTCCTTATTTTTTTTTCAATTAGGGCATCGAGAAAATGCAGATACCATACCATAAATGTATAGTTGGAGACAATTTTTTATTTTATTCGGGCACCCGAAAGAAAATTGTAGAAATCATGTCATGGCTAAATAGTTGAAAAACAATTGTTGAACTTGGGCACCCAAAAAACGTGCAGGATCCTCCATCAAAGCAACAACCACACACCATGTTTTTTTTTTCTTTTATTTGCACACCGAAACAAATATGCAAAATACTCATTGGGAGACGCAAGAAAACATCAAAATAACAACATCAATTGCATTTGTAATTAGATTCTCAAGTACTCGAGTCCAACGAACATTCATCTGGGTGTTGAAGAAATATTGCAGAGACACATTGCAAAATTCTTACTGGGAGATGCAAGAAAACATCAAAATAAAAACATCGATTGCATTTGTAATTAGATTCTCAAGTACTCGAGTCTGACGAACATTCATCTGGGTGTTGAAGAAATATTACAGAGACACATGAGATATTTCTGTTTCCTGCCAAAGATCGATATGATTTTTTNNNTTTAGCCGATATGCAATATTGCATTGTCCTCATTTAAGGTAAATTTTCTTGTGTATCTGAAAGTCGCGCAACATGTAGACACTGCTTTCCTTTTTCTGTAGGTATGCTTCATACGACAATTCTGCTAACACAGGAAGCACATCTTGTAACATAGATTGCCTAGTTGTACAATGCACGGTTGTGTTGCCCACAGTTCGGATGGCAACATTGAGGCAATGTTCATATATATATGGACATTTTTCACTGCATCACAGACAATCAATAGTATCATCACTTATCAAAACGAAAGCAGAAGCAGGAGAGTTGCATTTCGCACATACAGGCTCAAAGGAGGTCAAGTACGCATTCGTTGCAACCAAAACACCTTCAACCTGGAAACGCGAGCATAGGAAATAATACCCTGAACAATATAATACACAATGAACCCCCCCCCCCAAAAAAAAAACACCGCAGAAATTTGTGAAGGCTATTTGTATCAGCAAAGTGAGGATGATTCTGTAGATGTATACACACAACAATTGTAGAGCTAGTTAGTTTCTTCAGATCATGTACTATGTCTGCTCGCAACTCTGTTACAAATGTTGCTTGGGTTGTGCGAAAGATCTTTTCTCTAACATCCATTTTTTTTGTTATATTTTTGAAGAGCATAAGTGGAAATTGTCCTTTATGCAATTGTTGTTCCATTGACGAAAACAAATTTGAATAGGTATCGAACAATTGTAGCTACAACATAGAATAGTGCAATATTTGCACATGCAAAAGTAAAGGACAAAAATGGATATGGAGAACGGTACCATTGCCTTGTCGTTGTTCGACTCTCCATCTTTTATATGCAGAATGTGTTGCGAGCCAAGTTTTCTCACCAGTGTGACAATTGCGCCAATGGTTTTGATTGGGTAAATGTCATTGCTCTGTGCAAGTTGGCTGATAGTTGTGTCTGGGACGAAACGATATTCTTAACAAACTGCGGGATTTTTTTCCACAATACTTGTTTCGTTGAGAGAAATAATGCGATCACAATCGCCACGGTCATATACTGTTTTGGGAAATATATTAAAATTTGTAATGGATATCCCATTACCTGGCAATATCTTTCTGCATTTTTCTGGACAAGTTGTGTAGGAATAGTCAGTGTGAATGTCATCATGGCCTCCTTGTCTATCATGTCATCACGCATAATGGATCTAGTTTTGTTTGCCTTGTCCAAGTAAGTGTTATAGACGACCATTATGTCCCCGATGAACACTTGTCCAGTTCAGCGGTTGTTCAAGCCCTCGATTGATAGTACTTTGGGTGTTACAAGTCTAGACCTGGTGACAATTTTTGAACAGGAAAAGTAAAGTGAATGGTAGTGTGCATTATTTTTTTGTTTTCTTTTTTTCCTGTCATAAATTTACAAGTAGACACATAGTTTCGATGAACTATGGAGCCAAAGTTTTGCAACCACACCTCTTAGTCTGTGGAGCCTGCGCTATGTTTGGTGTCTCACTTGTACTTGTTGATACTTCTTGTGAACTGCAAAGCATGTTTTGCAGATGACATCAATATATTCACCATGCCATAGATGAATAAATAGTTGAGGATATTTGTTTGGTAAACATACTAGGAACATAATGTATATATCTTTACCTTTGGCCTTGTCAATCTATTGATGTGTGGAATGACTGACTCCTCATGGCCATGTCACTATTCCAACTTTTTCTAATGCAAGAATGTGTAGATGAAAATCAAAAGGACTAAACAAGCATATGCATTGTATATTGTCCATAATAGTTCTTAATGTCAAATGCAGGGTGGAAGGAGATGGAATACAAAATAGGGTGTCAAGAGATACTCAGGAAACATGAGGACCCGAGGGTCAAATTGTATGTCTCTGATTTTTTTTACTGGAAAAATGTGTAACAATAAATACGGTGTGATGTCAGGGCATGATGACAAATCTGTATATCGCGGAACCCCAGAAGTCAGGGGAGCAATCTTGAACCCGACAGCCTGGCACCCGCAATCGACAAAGTGGGTAAGTATGGAATAAGGTAAAAGTGTGACCATAAATGTGAACCTGTGAGTCCGCCAACCCGCGCACCAAGGCATTTTCAGAAAGACCACTAAGCATAGCAATTAGAAAGCAAAAGGGATAATAGAAAATGGAAAAACAAAGGCCCATTGCTACCAAGTCATCGTTTTCTAGTCTAATATTATATGCCCCTACCCACTTTGTATATTTAATTTACTAGCATAGTTGGTAGACCTTTTCGAATATTGCACCACAAAACCCTCTGATGTTGCATAGAAGAATTCATCTTCCTATCCAACCAACCTATTTCTTTCAAGGTAGCAATGTCGAATATACAATGGACATGAAGCCGAGTTAGTATGAAGAAAGACATGTAAAAGAAAGGAAAACAATTTTATTTATTTCAATGTAACAACAAACAGAATACGATTCACATGCGAATAAGCAAAAAGATACATAGCATATACAAACAGGTAAGAAAAAACAATTAAAAAAAAAATGCAAAGCAGTGGAACAAGCACAACAAATACACAGACAATAACTGAAATACTCAACATCGGAATATGAAATAAGAGTACAGATATGCACCTCTGTAACTCCTCGTCTACATTCACGCCAAAGAGTCCATCGTCCTCTCCAGACATTCTGTTTGTTTAAATGTAGCAATGCAGGAAAAATACAATGGACATCAAGGAAGTTAGCATGCAGGAAGACATGTAATGAAGATAAGTTATTATGTAGGAAGGCACACAATATCTACATACAATAAACTAGGAGAACACACATACAGACAATAAATGAAATAACAGTACAAGCATGTAACTTTGTATCTCCTCTTCCACCGTTGCAGTCAAGACTCCGTCGTTTTCTCCAGCTATTATGTTTGTTTGAATGTGGGAACGCACAAAACACAATGAACATGAATGGAAGCTGGTATGCACCGGAGAACAAGTAATATGTACATACAGTAAATGAGAATCAACGAATAGAATAAAAAATAGGTAGAAACATGAAATTTTTCTTTTCTCCATCCATGGTTGTAAATATATAAAGTTTTTCCCTGCCCAAAATATATTACAAGCCACAAAATATTAAGAAAGTGCATCGTCATAGCTAAACGATTTTGGTTTTTCGTGGTAAAGTATCCATATATTCTTCCAGACATGGAAATATATTTTTTCACTCTCTTTGTTGTACATATCATATCTCAAGTACAAGACAAATTGTATCGTGGTCACACCAGTCTGTGTAGAGGATAAAGAACATGTATTGTGATATGGGAAAATTCCACCATACATGGTTTATAAGTGCAGCTTGCACATGTTTTATTTTAACAAAAAAACAACGGATATTGCAATTGCACATGTAGTTGTCCAATTATTTTTTATGCCATTATTTTCTATCATGTCAACATTGAAGTATCAATTTTTTTTTACAGAAGAACAGAGCTCGACCTCGCCAGAGGTGGCAAATAACACAACCGCATGTCCACTCATGGGTGCAAGGTCTAAACACCGTAAAGCACCCCCAAAATAATAATAATAATAATAATAAAAACAACTCCAAGTGCCAGCGTAGGACCCCAACCCTGCAAAGCCGAAGTAAACAAAAGAAAACAACAAGCACCAAACCAGCGACAAAGCATGAACATTCCCAACTGCAGCCCTAGGGCCCCAAAATTGTAAACTTCAGCCAAACAAAAACAACCAGCAACCACCAAACCAACGAACCAATGAACAAGCAAGAACCACCGAACCAGTAAACAACATATGTATCTTTAACGATTACGAAACTGCAGCCGAAGCACAGAAGGAACTGGAAACATATGTCGAGCATGCCAGTAGAAATAAGCAAAAAATCTTACTTGCAAACTGCAAACATTGAACAATAAAGAAGGAACAGAAAATGAAATTATGGCATGGAAACTTACTCTGAAACGATGAAAGACATAAGCGCAGATCAAATTGTGAACCAAACAACAACAACAAGCAGCAACCGACAAACCAACGAAAAAGAAGCACCCACCGAACCAGTAAACAATGTATGTTGCTTCAACGATGACGAAATTGCATTCTAAGCCTTGAAGAAGTATGAAACATACAATGCTTATTCAACTGGCGGTGGACAACAATGTTGTCCAAATTCACTACAACATTGTATCGAAAATTTTGAGGAAAAATGTACTCCGAGAAGCCTATTTAGATAAACATTTAAGGCTGTGTAAGGGCCTCGTGGTATGCAAACATTTAAGCTGTCAGGCCGGTTTGAGGACCTCGCGTCATGTAAACATTTAAGTTGTCGGGCCTATTCAAGCACCTCAAAAAAAGTGTCAATACATTTCACTACAAATACAAAGGAGTAATAATAATAATAGCACAAACAACAAAATAAATCACAATAGAAGGTTATAAACTTTCGAATTATCAATCACTATAAACCTTGGATATCTAAACATTTCAATATGATTAGTACAAATAAAAAAAGTACCGTACATGATAAAACTTTGGATATGGCAACATATAATTCATTGGGAATAGAGAAGCTGGCAATAAGACCTCAAATCTACCATCCAATCATATCATAACATATACAATTTTTTTTATTATATAAAAAATAATGCTTTTAGTTCTCTATGTCGAACATTAGAAAGTATGCAAAATTTTGTAGTCAAACAACAAACTAATATAGAGTCAACGAATTATCGATCGCTATAGTCCCTCTATGCCTTCGGCATGGACTAATAAGGATATCAAATAAGATATACAATAATAATAAATACCATTAACATAAGGAATTGACTCCAAAACTTTCTACTTAAAGTTGCATCATTCAAACTAATTTACCAAACTCTTAAAAAAATTAATATGTATAATCATGCCTCTATATTCTTGTTATTTAATTATTATATAATAGATCTTAAAACACGGTGGGAAGAGAACAACAAAGGGCCTACAAGGAGCGTTAGAGTTTTCTGGTCTATGTTGGAGTAACTTTTCCATGTGTCAAGGGTTTTCCCAATAGTATGGTGGGTAAGTTGAGTATGAGTATTTTATGTTGTAAGGGAATCCCTTGGTTTCTATGTCAGTTGGTTACTTGTAATCCTATTATATTTTCTAATATAATGAACAATTTTATTTTTGGAAAAAAATATCTTAAAACACGAAAAGCAACACAATGTTGACCAAAATTGATGCAACTTTTAGCAAAAGGGTTGATCTAAACTAGTTGGCCCGCCGAAATTAACATATAGAAGGAATCGGGTTTGCAAAAATTTAGTATGAATATAAGTATATAGAATAATTTACTACTAGAAATTAAGGAAAAGTTGAGCATAATATTCACAAATAATTTAATTTAATTTAACTTAATTTTAATAGAAAAATATATTTTATTAAATCAAAATGTTAAAATGATTTTATTGTAGGTGGTTTTAGCAATGATTATAAAGGATATTGGCTTTATTGCAAATACTATTTAGGTTGAAATTATTTTTTGGTCTTGGAATAAGATTTAAAACTACTTTTAATAGCTTAAGAGTATGTCCTTAAACATAAGGAAACGGTTAACAACCCAAAACCCAAAAGTGCATTTGACAAGAGTGGAAGTCTGCCCCCTTATGGACCACCAACAAGTGATTTTAAGTGGTGTGATTTTCCTTGATTAATGATGATGAATCAACGCACGTTCACAGACAATAACCAATGATAACAACCGTCATCGTCAACTATCAACTAAATTATAATGAATTTTACCACTTCTAAAAAAAAAATATTTTAAATAAAAATAATAATATTTTAAATCATAAATAAAACATTAATGGTAGTACTAGCTCAAGATTATGTGGAGCCCCCAAAAAAATGACAAAAAAAAACTCAACATTGAAAAATGAAAGAGGATACTAATAACTATGATATTGACATTGATTTTCTTCTCATCACCAAAGGATGCCTCTCATCTAATGACAAACGAAAATCAAGAAAAAGAAATACCTCTACCCCACTCTATTGAAATATCACAATTAACTTGCAAATCATGACTAAATACATCTTCTCATGCTACGACATCACAAGAAGATACTAAAAACTAAGACATTGTTATTGACTTTCTTTTCATCATCAAAAGATGCCTCTCATGTAATGACAAACAACACAATCAAGAAAAACAAGTTAAGATTTTATCCCTACCCCACTACCCCACTCCACTAAAACATCACAATTAACTTGCAGATTATGACTAAGTACATCTTCTCATGCTACAACATCACAAGGGTGGTGAGAGGCCAAAGGTTAATCTGGGTATGTGAAGTAACATAAGCCTTGAACCATGAACAATAAGCATAACTAAATCCCCAATTTGGAAATTTAATTTACTTTTGAGCATAACTATTTCCCCGATGTGGAAATTTAATTTACTTTTGAGCATAACTAGATCCCCGATGTGGAAATTTAATTTCTAAAAGCAATAAGTAAATACTATCATCCTATGTCCATTTTGATAATAGTATATTAAACTATAATTGTGTGTCTATTTTATCGTATGAACAAAAACATAGTAATTCGTGTAAGGTCTATTTTAGTTAATTTCAACTCTAAACAATTTGGTCAAATTTTGGCTCATGAAGAATGTCATAATCATGTTGTTAGATCATGAATGAAGCCCAAAAAAATTAGATTAATATCTATCTATATTAATAGAATCTCCTTTTTAAAATTATAAAAATTCAAATTACTACATCAAAATTATTAAATTATTTTAAAAAATCAAATTGTCACATTTATATATATATATAGATATATATGTATATATATATTAAAATAATAAATATTTGTATTTTTTAACAAACCAAGATGAATATTTACCTATACAACAAAAGTACATTTTTTAAATATGCTAAAAGTATAAGGTTCAATTTATCTAGCATGTGATTTTCATTCACTTACATATTCAAAATAGATTGGGCTCTCTTGCTACTGGAGACAGAGTTATACTTCTGCTGGTCACTTCTGCTAGCCCGAGAACCAGTTGCCCAATAACCATAATGCACTGCAGCAAGCCTTATCTCTCGATCCACGAACAAGTTTGCAAGCATATAGTAAATGGGTATAGGCAGAAATTGAATTTGTGTGGTTTTACTAACTTTTCAATGCACTCAATTTGAATATATGTATTAATGTAAATGTTTGATTGTAGTTTTTGTAACTTGATAAAAACATGAAGTACCCTTCCTTATTTAATGGTTGATTGTATGAAATTGTGCATGTAACCATGGGATACATGATCACTTTATTTTGAAATCCTAAAACATTAATCAAACTAAAGAATTAATTGAAATGAAGGTTTACGTCTTGGAACATTAGAACATTTTGCATAGTTATTAACCTAAATTTTGGAGTCATAGCCATTAATCAAACTAAAGAATTAATTGAGATGAAGGTCTACGTCTTGGAACATTGGAACATTTTGCATGGTTATTGACCTAAATTTTGGAGTCATGGCCATTAATCAAACTAAAGAATTAATTGAGATGAAGGTCTACGTCTTAGCACATTAGAACATTAGAACATTTTGCATAGTTATTGACCAAAATTTTGGAGTCTTAGCCATATTATTTCCGGAGGAGTGATCATGGTGTTGGTTTGACATGGATAGATATGAGGAAAATAGTTTAATGTTTTACTTTAAACTATTTTATATATGATATAAAGTAATCATTGGATCTAGACTTTTAATTTTATGGGAATAGGAAATATTGCCTCTTAGACACAAGATATATCAAATTAGGAATCATTTTTGTGTTTTTGGTTTTGTGTTTTTGTAATGCTACAAATGTAATAATTTTGGTCACAAAGCACGAGATTGCAGAGAAAGAAATAAATTCCAAACAATGAAGCTTGTTAAATAGAATTGATCTCTGAAGAATGTAAAGAAGAAGATGGATGGTACATAGACAATGGATGTTCTTCATACATGATGGGGGATCAAAAAAATTCATCCTCTTGAATAGAAAGGGTGGAAATGTTGTTTTTGGAGATGACTCATCAACCAAAATACTCGGAAAAGGGTTAGTAAATATTGGAAGTGAAAATATAAAAGCAGACAATGTCCTATTGGTTGAAGATCTCAAGCATAATCTCCTTAGTGTCAGCAAAATGTGTGATCAAGGATATACTCTCATGTTTAACTCATAAAGATACAAAATCAGAGAAGAAGGTTCAAGAATATTAGTTGCAACCGCAAGTACAAGAATACCAAGTAACATATACATCCTAGACCAAGAGAAGAGAAAGAAGTTTGAAGACACATAGAAGACCTTGAAGGAAGAAAAAGACCAAAAGACCAGAAAGAAAAATGAAGTTCTATTAAGTGTTATATGTTCAGGGGGAGAAACCCCAAAGAAGAGAGTTACCTTTTTCCATTGAACTCGAGGGGAGAAGCCCCACCCTTTTCCATTGATGTCAAAGGAGGAGACAAATTGGGAGCATGGTGACAAGGGGATCATGAGTGTTGCCATCAATGAGAAAGGGAGAGATTGTTGGAAGATTGGTTGTTGTCATTGATGTCAACCCTAGCCATTGGCTTTTGGACCCCACATTTGATCGAAGTAGATAGACATGAATGACATTACACATGTAGATACAACACCCATGGATGGATAGTATAAGTCATGCCACTTCCAGTGGTATGCGACACGTCACGTGGATCCTCACGGTTGAGGAGAAATGGATTTTTGAAGATGACAATATGAATTGAAGCATAAACTACATGTCGGACCTAATGTTAAAAAGAAGTGACATAAAGTGTATAAATACATATCATTATACATTCATTTTTCAATACACACAAGTTTATTAATTATCATGGAGATCTAAGTCAAATTTCTGAAGAAATCTGAAGTAAAGAAGGTTGAATTTCAAGGGAGGATGAAGTATTTTGGTGATGTGTTCTAAGGTATGTTATTTACAAGTCATACTACCATTTCTGCTATAATTTTGTCTCTATAACGATTCAAGGTACATGTGGTAAAAATTTCAGCTCTTTATTCGCTATGCTTTTGGAGATACACTTTATGGAAGATAGGGTTTTTGACTAGTCTTGAAACTAGTCATAAACATGTGTTCTGGGTAAAACAATCATAAAGTATT
>ML801439.1:195191-207410 GCA_009831015.1 Picea engelmannii | reverse complement strand
TTTTCTTCCTTGCGATGTATCACACCAACATTTTTATGGTGAGATACATTGCATCACACCAAAAATATTTTTGTGCGACAAGCAAGAATTTCTCAAGTTTCTTCAAAAAAATTCTAAGTCTTCTTCATTTTTAAGTATCTCTCTCACCCTGGAAAGTTACCTCTTTTTTTATGTATCACATCGTAAAATTTCACGGTGCGTTACGTCACACCCTTCAAACTTATCTTTATCATTATAATTCTCCTTTCTTTATCACATCTTTTGAAACTTCATAATTCTCATGCAACGTATTGCACCAAAATTATTTTGGTGCTATGCATCACACCAAAATAAAATTAATTTTGTGTGATACACAATTTTTTCTCAAAATATTTCAAACTCTCTAGTCTGCTTCCTCAGGATAACAATGTATCACACAAAAATTATTTTCATGTGATCTACACTAAATCACACAAAAATATTTTCATGCGATATGCAGAAATTTCCCCAAAGATCTAAGTCATGCAGTGTATCATGGCGCCAAAAATATTCCTTCTTTGTTGTGTATCACAACAAAAAAAATATATTGGAGTGATACGTCGCAATACAACAAAATTGTTTGTGTGTGATACACAAAACTTCTTCACAATTTCAAGAAAAATCTCTAAGTCTTAGCCCATCTTCCTAGGTGAGAATGTTGTATCGCATGAAGATTATTTTTGTGTGATACATACCATATCACACACACAAAAAAAATCGCATGATACACATAAAATTTACAAGTATTTTCCACACTTATTGTTTTCTAAAAATTTAACTAGTAGTTGTTGCGAAAAGCATAGACTTAGCCTCCTAAGCCAAGTTCAACCACTTAGTTGCCATTTTGACCCCCACACCTAAGCCAAGTTCAACCACTTAGCTACCAATCCGACCCCCACACCTAATAACCCCAAAACAAACCGAAATTTGAGGATTTTTCCCAACTTAATACAAAGAAAAAATGTGTTATTCTACAGAAAACCCATGTAGGCTTGGTGTTGAAACCAAGACTCTGATACCAAACTATAACACACCTATTACCCAACAAAATTAAATACTTTAATACCCATTAAAATAAATGTGTGCAACGTGATAAAAATTCTCATACAACTACCCAAAAGTTTTAAATTCATGAATGTAGAGTATTTAAGCATACACAAAAACATTTAAACACTTGGAACATGGAGAAAAAATGTAGCAGCAAAACACAACATTCAAGCATAAAATTAATATTGTAAATAGAAATTGTGATCAAAACACTTATCTTTGTAAAGAAATACAAAACTAGTTGCAGACGTCAAACGTTCCACCGACCAGAGATTATGTTGCTCCAATTTTCTCAGTAGCAGGTCATCTCCAAGATGGGTCTATGAATCCATAAGAAACAATGGCTCCTATGGCTTGCTACTATCAACTCAACAACCTAATACCCAGTAAAATTCCCAACAACCTAACTCTTACAACAATTCCAATCCACCAACTCTCTTTCCCCTCAACCTGCACAACCCAATGAATGGGATCCCCTTATCTACCATGAAATCACTCGGGCTATCCCCCTTTCCTCCAAGGATTCAACATAGGTGGGTCTGGAAATATCTCAACTGGGGACTCCAACAATTTCAATTGTACATGAGTACTCACAACAACATCATCACATGCTCATTTGGGTAATTTCTCAATAGAGTTTACTCACAGGCATAACAACCTAATTCTACATGCATTTTCTAGCTCCATCAAGTTGTCTTCAACAGCCAATATGGATGCCTCCCTTTTTCTCAACATTAGAACTCTCTTTTCCTCTCTTCTACCCAACTGTAAAAAATCTCCCTCTCCTATACTCGAATTTCCTTTTCTTTATCTCCCATGCATGTTTGACTCTCACACTTCCCAAAGATGATTGTACCCATCCCATGATTCAATAAATAGGTGAGGTGACTTTCACACCAACCTCTTACATGAGTGTACTTATCCCATTCTTCAATAACTAGGTGACATGACTTTTCCCACCAACCTCTTACATGCATTCAATGATTAGTTTTGATAAGTCAAAGGAGGTAAATATTAATAATAAAATGATTTAGAAAAGTGGCTTGGGTTTATTAATCATGTGGAATTCCCCTTGGACCCCCTTTATCTCCCTCTCTCTTCTGGAAACTTAGCCCCCATGACCTCATCTTTATCCGTCTACACTCGGCAATGTAAAATTTTTATTTTATTATTTTCAATGTACAATGTTTACATATTATCTTGCTTGGCCCATGGACATACATCCTATTTACAAATATACATCAATAATCTAGGGATTAAAAACTATGGTGTTACAACTCTTGTCTTTGCCATTTCACATTCAAAAGGATGTAGATTTGTTATTATTTTAATTCATGCTCATTTTAGCATCTTAACATCAAGATCTGACACCACTGGCTTCTTATATAAAATCTCTAATAGGTCACTACCTTGGAGGAGTTACCAAGCCCTTAATACTAAAGGGCTCTTTGATACTGTGTTAAACTACAATGAGACACATCACACGAATATTAGCAAAAGGGATTTAGTCATATCAAGAATGTATTCGTCTAATGGTATCAATATATAGTACATGGATGTAACTGCCTCTAAATCTAGATATACTCTCACACTAACAACTCATCAATACATAAGGATGCCACCTCATAAAGATATAATAATAACAACTCATAAAGAGGTGATCTCAGACTTTATGATTGTCTAAGGAATCACAAACTCACATATAGTACCCTCCTCACCTCATACATCAAGGGGAATTTTTTATAACTCAAAAGAGACCACATAAGGACAAAATCTCAGTCATTATTGAGGTCATCAAATCAACTTAAGAAGCAATTAAAAAAATAAAATAACCTTCGAGAAAGGCCAAATAAAACAAACTTTCACCTCTAAAAGGTTATAATAGTCATAAGGCACTCAAAATCCTCAAGAAATAGGTTGACTCAAGTAATAAGGTATAAAACAAGTTGGTGACACAATTGTTCCTAAGATAGTCAAGTCATTGATGTGAAAAAGGGCTCAATAACTATGATGACCCATAAAAGGTTGTTGATTACACAAGCATGCATGCTAAGCCATCATGGGTCATTACTAGTCGTGATTAAGCCAAGAATTAAGCTAGGGATCCAATTCTTACTCCTAGGTTTATCTAAATCACAATGGAAACATATAGATATAAGGCTCGATGTGAGAGAAAAACATCTTGCGGATGTGCAAGGTTATGTTGTTCACACTACAATAGAGATCTTGTTTTGGAATCATCACATATGATGTCTTTTGATAGAGTTATTCTTCCATTTTTCCCACCTGCATTGGGAGGATTTATGTGCTCCTTTATCACCATTAATTAAGAGAGAAGAGAAGAGAGAAATCTAGGAGGATGAACCAACAAGAAAGGAAGGTGGAGAGACCATTTTGCTCACTAGTATCGATTTCCCATTGTAATCTTACATCATCTTGCTAATAGAAACTGAGCCTTGCTCCTCATATTATAGAGCTCATTTTTTTCTTTACTTGCAACCCAATTTTATATTTCTAACAACTAATAGATTCATTTTCAGTGTAGCATGATTTAGAAATGGTTCTTAATCATACAAGGTGATCTCGGTGAAAATGCCTTGTTGTTTTTTGGTGTGTAGGTGTTTTGACAGAACTAGGAGAGTTTGTTGTAAATCTCTCTCAACTCGTTCTAGCCAACCTAGAGAAAGACATAGCAAAGGTTGGAAAAGCGAGGCACACTTACTCCTACCTTCTTTTGCTATCATTTGACTTTTATGAAGGAATTTGCATGCATGCATGCATAGTTAAATAGAGCACCTCTACTTTTGGTCTTTGTAGGACATTAATTGTTGTAGAAGGGAAGCAGATTATTTCTACCCAGTACTAGTCTTCCCACTACAAAGGATTTCTTTAAACAAATAGTAAATGTCAACCAATCTCGGATGACAAAAATTAGGATACATTTTCCCTTTCAAAGATGTCTTTGACATAAAAGGGCGATGACTTTAATTTCCTACTTTTCTTTTTCAAAGGAATAATATGAAACTTGAGCAAGAAGAAACTCATTTACTACATTTTCGATTAAATGTAAGAGGATTCAGAATCCCCTCTCGATCTTGAGAGTAGTAGAGTGCATTGACAATCTATGGAGATAATAAAATAAAATAAATAAAAATAAAAAATGGAAAAACAATAAACCATATTAATAAAAAGTATTAAAAAAACATAATAATTGTAATAAAAAGAAAAAGAAAAAAAATAAATCCATTTATTCGAATAAAATTATAACGAAATCTAATAGAGTGATGTTAACATGAGTAAGTTGTTTATTGGATTTGATTTTAACCAATTGAATAATTTTTTCCACAAATGGTATGATAAAAAAGATAGGGTAAGTGGGATCCCTCAACAAATATAACAAAAAATAAATATTGTGCATATGCATCAAAAGAAGTCTATATCATTCGTAGTACTTGTAATAGGACTAATGAGAATATGCTTCTAGAAGAACAATATATAGAAATTTCATATGAGGGTGAGGGTGGGAGGAATATTAGAGTAAACATATTATGTTTACTCTAATATTCCCCCGACCCCCACCCTGAAAATATGGTTACTCTAATATTCCCCCTACCCCCACCCTCACTGTCACCCTCATAACAACATATTACATGTAATATGTTGTTACAACTATTACTCATAATATATGTTTACTCTAATATTTCAACCACCCCCACCCTCATATTATGGTTACTCTAATATTCCCGCCACCCCCACCCCCACCCTCACCCTCATAACAACATATTACATGTAATATGTTGTTATGAGGGTGGGCGTGGGGTGAATATTAGAGTAAACATAATATGTTTACTCTAATATTCCCCCCACCCCTGTTGTTATGAGGGTGAGGGTGGGGGGAATATTAGAGTAAACAAGGGTTATATTTACATATTACAACACATTACATGTAATATGTTGTAACAACATATTACATGTAATATTAGAGTAAACATATTATGTTTACTCTAATATTCCCCCCCACCCCCACCCTCACCCTCATATAACCCTTGTTTACTCTAATATCCCCGCACCCTCACCCTCATATATGAGTGTGGGGGTGGGGGGAATATTAGAGTAAACATATTGTGTTTACTAATATGTTTACTCTAATATTCCCCCCACCCCCACCTTGTTTACTCTAATATTCCCCACACCCCCACCCTCATAACAATATGTTTTCTCTAATATTCCCCCCACTCCCACCCTCATAACAATATGTTTGCTCTAATATTCCCCCCACTCCCACCCTCATAACAACATATTACATTTAATATGTTTTTACAACTACTACATGTAATAAGTTGTTCTGAGGGTGGGGGTCGGGGGAATATTAGAGTAAACATATTATGAGGGTGGGGGTAGGGGGAATATTAGGGTAAACATAATAATATGTTGTTGTGAGGGTGAGGGTGGGGGGACTATTAGAGTAAACATAATGTTTACTAGGGACTAAACATTATTATTAGGGTAATAATGTTTACTCTAATAGTTCCCCCACCCCCACCCTCACCCTCATAACAACATATTATTATGTTTACCCTAATATTCCCCACACCCCCACCCTCATAACAACATATTACATGTAATATGTTGTTATGAGGGTGGGGGTCGAGGGAATATTAGAGTAAACATATTGTTATGAGGGTGACAGTGGGAGGAATATTAGAGTAAACATAATAATATGTTGTTATGAGGGTGGGGGAAATATTAGAGTAAACATTGTTATGTTTACTCTAATAGTCCCTGGTGAGGGTGGGGGAAATATTAGAGTAAACATTGTTATGTTTACTCTAATAGTCCCTGGTGAGGGTGGGGGAATATTAGAGTAAACATAATAATATGTTGTTATGAGGGTAGGGGGAATATTAGAGTAAACATTGTTATGTTTACTCTAATATCCCCCCCACCCCCACATGTTTACTCTAATATTCCCCGCACCCCCACCCTCATAACAACATGTTTACTCTAATATTCCCCCAACCCCCACCCTCATAACAACATATTACATGTAATATGTTGTTACAAGTATTACATGTAATATGTTGTTATGAGGGTGGGGGTCGGGGGAATATTAGAGTAAACATATTGTTATGAGGGTGAGGGTGGGGGGAATATTAGAGTAAACATAATAATATGTTGTTATGAGGGTGGGGGGAATATTAGAGTAAACATATTATGTTTACTCTAATAGTCCCCGCACCCACCCTACCCTCATATGTTGTTATGAGGGTGGGGGTGGGGTTGGGGGGAATATTAGAGTAAACAAGGGTTATATTTACATATACATATACATATTACATGTAATATGTTGTAACAATATATTACATGTAATAGTTGTAACAATATATTACATGTAATATGTTGTTATGAGGGTGAGGGTGGAGGGAATATTAGAGTAAACATATTATGTTTATTCTAATATTCATCCCACCCCCACCCTCATATAATCATTTTTTACTCTAATATTCTCCCCAACCCCGCCCTCATATATTAGAGTAAACATATTATGTTTATTAATATGTTTACTCTAATATTCCCGCCACCCCCACCCTCATATATGGGGGTGGGGGGAATATTAGAATTAACAGGGGTGGTACTCTAATATTCCCCCCACCCCCGTTTACTCTAATATTCCCCCACCCCCACCCTCATATATGAGGGTGGGGGTGGGAGTAATATTAGAGTAAACATATTATGAGGAGATATATAATAATTATTTCATGAGTCATTTCCCTTATGTAATCTATGTTTCTTGATGTGACATCTGGTGAGCTTGGTCCATTAATTTGGCTCGATGACCATCAAATTCGTTCGCACAATCCATCCTTATGTAATCCTCCTTATACGAACATGTTTCCCACCACCATTGATCTATAAACTATTGTGGATATTTGAATGGAACAATTCGTCACAATAGATCTGATAAATAAAACTAAAATCTACACTATGAAGGTTAAATTCCTTTAGATTCCAGAATATTTAGTGACCGATTTTCTTCATATGTATGAAATATGAAAAATAGAGAATAGTAAATAAAATCACACAACATACACAAAATAACACAATTTTTTTCACTAAGAAACCCTTATGAGAGAAAATCCAGCTAGAAGGTGAGGCTGCTCTGCCCTCTTTTCTGGTATGAAAATAATGCAAGTACAAAGGAGAGGACACTCTATATGGAGTCATGTGAGACCTGTGAAATGTTAGTCTACTACATAAAATTAACCCCTTATGTTATTCTCTCTAATTTTCCCACTTCCAGTTGTTCTGCTCTGCTATGGAAAAATACAACAACATAGAATGGAACCCCTTCTCCTCCTAAAATCCTAGTATTTAACATATATCGATAGTCATCTAGGGTTAGGGTTGTGAATTCCTCAACCCTCGTGATAAAGCTTTGGACCTTCTAGAATATTCTTGAAAGTCCTCATGTGGATATACCCATATGCATTAGTAACAAGGGCTGATGTGGCATCGTCTCATACCATGGTAGTCAACATGATAGGTCAACTTGCGAGAGGAATAAATTTTGCATATCAGCTCCAATTGACGTTATTTTTGCACTGTTGGAAAGGTCTCGATGTTTATAATAGAATACTAGGGCCCTAGCTATTTCTAATGAATTTTTTACCCCAAAAAATGTCATTTGATGCCTCAAAATGGCTCTAGAAGGTTTCGAACCCCAATTTTCCAAATTGGTACCTGCCATTAAAATGACCCTGCAAAATAATTCCTCCCATTTTTTCCACTCTAAAATAATCAAGATAGATGACAAATAATATAATGATCCAAATCATATCAACTATTTTAATTGGTTCATGGCCATTGAATCCATTCGACGACCATGGATCCGATCTGGGCCATCCATCTTCATTCATTTACGGAGTCCTCATTTTGGGAGCATCGTGGTTGGCGATTACATTGTTCACTGGCTAGGGGAGTAGCGTGGATGATAGATAGATTGGGAGTTATGGTTGATAGGGTTTATATATAAAATAAACACTAGTGGGAAATGTATGGAAACGAGGGAGCGAAGGAAACATGAGCAACAACAATGAGAGGTATACCACTGTAGCTAGCTAGACAGACATATTGAATGATCAAATGCCTTTGTGACGATATTTGACTTGCCTTTGTAGAAAACATGGGTGCATCGCATCTCATCACATCTGCGTGGGGAAGGAAGGGAGAGAGGAAACATTCGAAAAGTGGCGCTCTTTGCCTTGGGATCCATGGAATATAATTCTGGTATATTTGTAATTGTGCATTCCAACTCAACTCAATCGCTTTCACTTTCGTGTGGAACATTTTTGGGATGTAACATAATTATATTGTTCTAAACTCAAGCACGCCCAATGAGATATTAATCCAATCCATTCATATCTCCAACTCAGTCCCTCCATCCAACTACCATTTTCACTTTGCCAACCCTTCCTTCCTACCCCTACACGCTTTATTTTCAAGTAATCTCCTTTACTAAATATGTGTGCTCTTAATTTCATTATTTGATTTGGTCATCTATAATAAATTTTCATCCTTACTTTTTTATATGCTATTGACTAAGAGAGTGGGAAAGAAATTAGATTTGACATATTCCATTAATATAATGAAAATTTTCTTTCAACTAGCATCAAGCAATTTGTGGTTTCCATTCAACTACTACATTGTCTATTAATTTCAAACTTGACTAAAACTTGTTTCAAATTATTCAAAGTTTTTGGTTACTATACATTATTTAGTGTAAATTAAAACAAATCTCACAAAATGATTATATTTTCATTAGTATTTGCTAACATCAATTGAAGTCTTCTCCAATCGACATCCGAGATGGTTTGATTCTCTTGATAACATCACCTAATGACCGATATGTTTTCATAGTATGGACAATATGATGTAAGACCATTTTAGTTTTACACACTCATAGTGTGACTAACGTTATAATTTTTGTGAATTTGAAAAGCTCGATGTGGAAATAGTAGTGTCGATAGAGATCATTGGAATTGACATATGATATACTTATTTTTTTCATTAAAAATGATACAATATTTTCATACAAAGTGTTATAACTATGACATTTAATTTTTAGTAGTACTTGTTATCACACAGTTTGTAATTTGGGAAAATCCCAACCCAAGAAACAAGTGTGAGACACAATCAGAGAAACCTATCAATATCAACTCAATAGATATCCCCCTTGTTTTATTGATGGGCAAGTCCAACACAAGGGAGGCTTCTCGGGTGACCCTAGGGGGATTGCAAGGGGAGAAAAAAGGAGCTAGAAGAACACCCATATAGGTCATGATCTAAGATGAACTTGAGGCTTGAGGAGAGAGGATTTGGAGTTTATAAATGGTTTCCAAGGTTGTGCACCTACAAAACCATGTAAGACAAATCAAAACAAGACAATATATAATATAATAATCCCCAAGACAAGTGGGAAATCAACAAGATTAAACTTGTAATGATATATCCTAAAGATTAACCTTGGAAACCAACAATAAACAATAGTAAAAAATTATATATCAACAAGATTAAACCTATAACAACTACAAATCAAATCACCAAAGTCAACATATAATATTGGATAACAATGCTTGTAATTAGTAGAAAATATTCCAATGTTTGAACCAAGACTTTGATAGAAAAAGAGGGTTGTAAAAGAGTTTTATAAGAAAATTTTGTAACATACCTATGGCTGTAGCAAACTTTTTCTATAGCAGCAAGTTCTAGGCACTGAAATCAGTAAGTATGCCACCCAAACAATAGCTCTTAATCAATAGATTGATTATCACTGCTCACAAGTAGTTTTCACTAGTAGAAAAGTGGAAAAGAGTAAGACAGAGTGATTTTGTTGCATCCCTAATGGTTGCATCACTTAGGCAATCAAGACTCCCTTAGGGCACAATAGATCTTAAAGCATGTAAAATTTAAATCCAAACTTGAACAATTTAATCTCTCAAATTTCATGTTTACCAATGCAACAATATTCAATCTCCAATGAAATTAGTGCCTTATATATTGGGTTATGGAGTCTCTTTCTTGGTCAAAACTAGGGTTTGATGATCTTCTATGGGTGTAAACCCTCTTACTCCCTGGATAAGATAAACCCTAGCAAGGTTTTTCTAAAAGGGTGTAAACCCTCTTACTCCTTGTAACAATCCTTAAGCCCTTTCAATAACAATATGTATAAATTTCCTTGATGGAGGATGTATTCCCTTATACTCCTCCTAGGGTTTGAAAAAATAACTTTGAATTCAAGAATAAACACACAAGATTGCAGAAATTCCTTACCTAATCCAAGAGATTGCATGCAAAACCCTTACTTTATCAAATAAATTCCAACAATTTGCCAAGAAGAAGCATCCAAGAGAAGTCACTAGCCTTTATTCCACCAATAGAAAAGTGTTGCATCCATAATGACCAAAAAATAAGAGAGAGAAAATTGCCCAAGAGGACCGAAATTTAAGTCCAAGAGAGAAATATCCAAGTGATGAGTTATGATTTGTGAAAAATGACTTGCCTCATATTTATATGAGGAAACCCAAACCCTAGTGTTTCCACTTTACAATTAAAACCATGATTTTAGGATAAAACCTAAGTTGCAAAGCTAAATTAGCAAATCAATTTGGTTTTTTTCCCACATAGGCTTACAAATGACCAGAAATAACAAAATGATGGGACATTAACCCATAAAATTCCTCTCCAAGGTGGCACATGCAATGGAAAATCCTCCAGAGGCTAGGACATCAAGATAGAAGAGTATCACATCATCCCCAAATCAAAAATAGAGTGGGGCTTCAAGCCCACAACATCACCAAATGTGTCAAACATGTCAAACGTTCCATCAAAAATGTGATTCCATGCCTCCCAAGGGGTATGCTTGGAATAGGAGGGTGACATCATCCTTCCGTCATGGTTCCAAGCATCGTTCAAGTGCTTAAGTCACCTTCCCAAGTGCAACGTTCATCTTCTAAGGCCTCCAATGAGTGGGGCGCTACATCCAACCAATGGAATTCTAGCCCCTATGGAGGTCCAAGTGGCCTACTTCCTCCATGAATAACTTTCATCATGCAAGGTCCTGCAAAGACAAACAAGTACGCCCTCCAAGGGTCCACAAGTCACATGTATCATGCCAAGTAAGCCACATTTAATAAAAGAACCACCCAAACATGTGCATTAAATCCTCCCTTTTCAAACTAAACAAATGCTCAAAGACCTTATAAAATTTGCCAAATTTACATATGGGAGGGTTGTCATGGTGCCCTATTGGGTAGGCCAATCCCCAATTCAAGGAGTTTTTTCCAAGAAGACCCTCTCTAAGTCATGTAGTGAATATGAGGTGGATGGGGGTATAACTTTTGGGAATGGGGTTCTTGACATATCAAGGATTCATATTGTCTCATATATGGGTGCCTTTGTGGAGGTTGTTCTACATCCTTCGTTTGCAATGCAACATTTTTCCAAGCCCTTTATTGCCTTTTCATTTATTATGTTCCGAACATTGAGTACTATGTGCAATGCAAAGTAAAGAGCACCGCAATGCCATTTGAAGTTAGGAACACATTGAGTGCCATATGCACTAGAAATTAAAGGACACTACAAATGCATTCCCCCATCAAGAGGGACATTTATTAATTATTTGTTTTCTTTTTAAAAGGTCCTTCATTTTTATGGAGAAGCATTTCATTACTCTCAGGACCCTAGGGAAAGCATATACAAGGATAATTTATGGCTTTTAACTTTTGTCAGTTGGAACACCTTTGGGCCTTCAGCCCCTTCTTCTCATGAAATGAGGTACAAGCCCTTCTTGGGGTCAATGAGCCCCAAAACCCAAAAGATGAGGAAACATAGGGGAAGAAGTGTGGAAATTGGTAAGTATGAGTGAGAATGGTATGATGAACCTTCAAGGAGACCCCCCAGTAGCAATCATTTTCCCGAGGGTGACCCACTTACTAGGAAACCATGTCAACCACCAAGGTGAAATTGTATATTTTATGAGATACTTGCACAGAGGATCTTGCTAACAATGAAGCATACACAACTTGCAATGGTGGATGAAGAGAGAAGACGAAAATGGAGAAAAGAATGAAAGAATTTATATTATCTATATTCCAC
>ML801439.1:137312-191440 GCA_009831015.1 Picea engelmannii | reverse complement strand
CAAATTAATTTTAATTATGTCAAAATTGAATTTTGTTGTAAATTGGCCAAGTCGGCCTTGTATTTGACCTAAAAGGTCAAAATTTTGTATAAATAAGCATAAAGTACTCTCATTTTCACATCAAAACCTGTCATTTGAGACACGAGGTCTGAAATTTGCGCCCTATTAGGGTTATTAGATGAAATTGTGAGGCACCCCTCTTGTTTAAGGATGATTTTTGCAACTTGGATCAATTTTGGAAGTTTTATGGTGATCTTGCATGGTATTCTCATGATTATTCTTGGTGCAAGTAAGTAAAATATGAATTTTGTCATTTATTGAATGGTTTATTGTATGGTTTTATTTGCTCATACAAGATTATGATATTGCATGGTGTATTTAATGCTTGAAGTAAGAAACTTAAGTTGCTACTTTCTTTCTTCTTATTTGCCAAGCTTTTCATTGGATCGATCTAGTAACTAGTGAAACCCTAGAGCCCTAAATTGCCATCACTCTAAGGGTTTGGACTTAGTTATTGTTTCATAAGTTTTACTCCATAAAAATTCTAAGGAGAAAAAGGCGCTAGGGCCTATAATTTCCTACACCTTAGCATCTTGTCTCTTGAAGTCAAAGCTTAGGAGGACTTAAGTTACTACTTCTCCTATGATTTTTCCCGCTTATACTTGTGTGCATCATATTCATTGATTTGAATCCTTAGAAGAAGTCGTCCACCTTAAATCCATTACCCTTGAAGGAACTAGTCCTCCTCTCTTACTTCTTGACAAGACTCAACTCAAACTCCTTCACTTCATACTCAATCTCTTTCACTTTATACTCTATTAATTTGCTAACCTAGTCTAGAAATACTAACAACTAATTTATTGTTGTCATAATAATTGCTACAACTATCATTGTACAACTTATGTTATCCTAATAACCATATAATTCATTCCATAATTTGTATAAGGAAATGTACTATCAATAAGTGTTAAAGTGTATGTTTAATTTCCTTTTTAGAGTGAAATTCTGAAGGTATTACCATTGTCATAACTACTATTACAACCATTGTTGCAACCCTTAACAACCCTAAATTCATCCATAAAACCATTGGGCACTTGTACTAAGAAAACCATAATCATTGGGTATTGAAGTAGTGTATTATTGCTTTATTACAATTTTTTTCTGAAGTGGTTTCCATTGATGTCATCATCGTTAATTAATGTTGTTATAAATGTTTGGACAACCATTTAAGTCATTCATTGACTTGTATTTATCTTGAAAAGTGTGAGTGAAAAAACATTATCAAGTTTGCAAGGCTATTGTAACTCTTCCTTGTCATCATAACTTGCACCTTTCAAGATACATTGTTGCTATTGTAATCACGCTTTCATTATATAACAAATTGTTCAAGCAACACATAATTTGTTTAAGAAGTCATTGGTTATAATTGTTGCTGCTAACGTTTGATGTTTCATTGGTAAAGGGAAGGTACAAACCCATTCTCATCTCCCCTTTTCCTTTTAAGCTTCACAAAAGTGACTTCTTCTGCTGAGTGACCTAGAGAGAGGGGTGAGTTTTCACTGTATCTTTTTCCCATCATCAACCAACTAGGTCCTGGGACGTCTCCCTTGGAGTGAGGTTTTCCTCCTCCTAAATACAAAGAGGTACCCTATTGGGGTGACAGTGATAGGGTTACCTCTATGTTACGTCAATCTAGGCCTACTCGCCTTTAGGCTTTGAGAAAGTATATATTGCGCGATAACATTTTTGGCGTCGTTTCCGGGGAACATCGAGTCAATTTTCCTGGAATGACACTTTTTCGGTAAACCTTTTATTCAAATCCTTAACTTCACAAATCTTACCTAGTGACTCCACTGAGGGTGATTCCCTATTTTCCCTTTGATGACCCCTAGAAGGATTATCTGGCAACTCCTCTAATGACAAATCCAAACATGGCTTCTCAATGGGACCCAGGTAATTTTAAACCCTTATATATGAGTGAAATTATGGGTTACCCTCGAAAAATGCCTTCGAGGTATGAAAAATAGCTCCTTAGATTCATTGGTAATGATGGGGTTAGGGTCGAAGATCACATGGATAATTTTTGGGCTTTCTTTCAACTCCACCCTATCAGTAATGATGCTGGATATTCGACAATGAAACTTTTCTCTGCTACTCTTCATGGAAATGCTAGGAAATGATATGATGATCTCCCTGATGCTAGCATCACATATATGGACCACTTGGAAGAAACCTTTCTCGAAAAATGGGGTATTAAATTAGAATATATACACATGCTAATAAAAATACTTGAATACATGAAACAAACTAAGAACGAGTATGTCAAGGAATTCCATACCAGGTTTGAGAATTTGCTACAACAAATTCCTAGAAGCCATCATCCTAAAGACAAGTACCTCATTTACCTCTATACCAATGCACTCTTAGTGCAATTAGAATTTATCCTCACTGAAAAAGGGCCAAGAGAAATCTAGGAAGCTTATCACATGGCTATACAAATCGAGGAAAATATCTCCTTATTCAAGGGAGAGCACCTCTTTACTCCATAAATCAAAGTTGATGGCCCTAAAGATACCCAGATACTCTTAGTATGGAGATATTAGTTTCCATTGAATATTTGTTAGAAAATTCCAGGAAATAAGGGAACAAGTCATCGACTAACAAGAGGTTGAGGAGAGGGATCCTAATGAAGGTTTCCAATCCTAGAATTTACTCATGCTTATACTGAGGATAAGGAAGACCTAGTTGAAGAGCGAGAGCTTGAAGATATCAAACATGATGATGAAGTACTAATGTGTGCTCCTCCCTCTAATGAATCCATCTGAGATCCTATTCCTTCTACAAAAAAATAAGAGGATGAGGTTAGTCACTTTCCTTTTTAGGTTTTTGACGATACCCTATTCTATGATTCAAAAGGTGAAGAAGAAAGGGAATCCTTGGACAAGCTAGACCCTCTGTATTATGAAGCTTAATATGTAGGGGAAAGTCATGAGGATGAGGCACTGATGCGTTCTCTTTCATTTTATGAAACCATCCAAGTCTTCGACGCTCCTACACAGGAAGAAATGACTACGTTAATCTATTTCCCTTTCCAAGATTTTGAAGATGCTTTATTTTCTGATTTGGAAAGTGAAGAACTGTTAGAGGAGCCCTTGTATTCTTTAATCCCTTTGTGTTATGATGAAGGAAATGACATGGTTGATAATATTGATGAGTTCATACATGTTGGGAGACATAAATGGGATGTGATTGGGTATTATGGGGATCCCATTTACGACATTGAGGGTCATTTCCAAATGTTTCCTTTATAACTATCTTAAGAAGTCACTACTAATTTTGACATTTGGCAGCAAGGAGATGATGTAGTTATAGATGTTTTCCAAGAACCCAAGGGTGACCTAGGTCTATGTTCTCCTGATGATTTTTTGTCATACCTTGAGGATTTTGATGAGTATTCCTTTGAGCACTTGGATTTATTCTATGAAGAATATTGTCAACCACTATTGTGCTCAAATCTCGATAAGGCTGAGGACATTGCTTTCCTGAAGTAGGATACTTGTGACAAGGTTGTCCAACTCCCTTCGATTACTTTACCTCATTATGTCACTAAGGATATAGTTGGGGAACATGTCTCTTGTCATAAGTTTTCTCTGGGGCGAAGCTTTGTATTATAATTCAAGGGTAGGTTGAATACCTTAAGAAGAAGTTTATTATCTCATTCTTTCATCTTTCCCTTAAGAAGTTGTCAGTCATCCTCTATATTCTTGTTCGTCCCTTCTCAGAATTTGGGGATTGATGACGTGCAAGGTAGTCAACATTCAAACTCTTTGAGTCAGTCTTTTGAGCCTTTGATCTTTCACGATCCCTTTCTGAGATGGATTGAGCACTTTTCTAGAAGTATAACCTGGCATAATTTTGTCCCTCCCTCCCACCTCCATGGGCTAGACTTTACGATTTCCTATGATATAATGCATGCTCTAACTCATGTTATTTGTGTGATTAAATTGTCATTGTTTTGGTTTTTGATGAAGCACAAAGGAAGGTATTATGAGGCATTTCTAGGATGGTTTCACTGGTTATATGACCACACCTAGCATTTAACCAACACGTAAGTAGACGTAGGTAGGCATTTACATCCATTGTATATGCCATTTGCATATCATGTTAGCATAGTTGTAGTTGCATTTTCATATTGTCTTGATTCATTATGTATATATGTATGCTCATAATCATATGTTAGACTAGAGATGATTTTATCATTTATGGACAAAGGGTTGATATCACCACCCTAGGGATTATTGATATCTTTTGTTGAGATTTAGTAGGAACATGTCATACCAGAGATGTTGAGGTTCTCATGCACTCTACGGTGAGGACATGTCCCCTAGTTGGAGCCAGATGTTATCCCCTAGCCTAGGGATAACTAAGGAGATCATGTCTTGAGGCCCACAGGTCCTAGACATGGAGTACCAAGAGCTTGACAACTTGAGCATGGCCCCGGAGGGTCCCTCTTTTATTTAGTGCAGTCTATTTATCACCAACAATTGTATCCATCCCACTAGCCTGGTCCTGAAGAAGCAATTAGTCTTGCTCCATGAGGTAATGAGTCCGAGTATCATGGTATGTATCACTCTGATTTTTGAAGCACTTGAATATGTTGTATTGAATCTTTCTTCATTTCATGACATTTTCTTGGGAATTATTCTCTTTTCCTCATTCATACCTGGAAGGGTGACATGGTGCCCTAGTAAGTTGATTTTCCTTTAGGATGGGTTGCCACTGGGTGGATCTTTGAAAATTCATCGTATATTCCCTCCATACTTACCACTTTCCATATTCATTCCTCTCATCTCCCCTATCCTTATTTTGGCATTGGGATTGTCTACACTAGGAAGGGTTGTACCTTACCTCGTGGAAAGGAGGGGCTAAAGGCCCATAGGGTAAAAAGTAGCTGGCAAGAGTTAAAATCCAATGTTGAAACTTTTGAGATGCTTCACCCAGGGATCCCTGAGAAAGCAGTGAAAATATTTTCAGTAAGAAAGGGTACCCATAAGACACATAAACACTCAAGGTACTAGTTAATGGATAGGAGGTCTCATCACGAGCTGGCCTATTATGACCATGGGCATGTAGCGGTATGACACTACCACCTATCTGGTCACCAAACCATGGTTGTGGCTCTTGGTGGCATAGCCAAGAGAAAAGGGGTCTCATCATGAGCCAACCTTCTCATTTCCATGAAATGTTTGTGGATAATGCTATCACATTTGGTCATCAAGCCATGACAATGTCCCTCAACTATTCCCATGAAGCAAAAGAGAAAAAGATCAAAATAAATAAATATAAGAGTAAAAGGAAATGAATGGTCTAGGAAAAAATTGCATTTATGGAAAGGTGCAACTCACCCTCTAAAAAGGAACCCACAGGTAAGACTTTACATTTCCCTATTATTACATGCACCCCATGCCACCTCATACACTTGCATGACTTGGACTAGATCCCATCCGCGAAACACCCCAAATTTAAGAGAGGTTAGCCCAATATGACACCCTGAGACCTTCTCCAAACCTAAATTTTCAAATTGCATAACATCTTTGAGCATTTGTCTAGGTTAAGGGGGGTTTGATGCACATGTTTGGGTAATTTAATTATTGGATGTGATTTACATGCTATGATCCCTGTGAATTATGAACCCCTAGAGAGTGTACTTGTTGTTGCTGCAGGGCCTTTCCCGATGGATAGGTACACATGAGGGGATGATTAGCTCGGACTTTCGTGGGGCTTAAAGCCCACAGATGGATTTTGAAACTCCATCCAAGGGTAAGAAGAAATTGAAGACTTGTACCGAGAGAAAGAAGGGTGTTGCCTTTGGAGGCACCCTAATAGACCTAGACCCAGGGTACCTTGCTCTTCCTACATGGACGTTAGCCCTTGAGGGCCCTGGAAGTCACCATCATAGAAAAAGACATCATCCAGAGCTAGGGTTTCATTTTTGGAGGTATTTGTGAGCTTGGTGGCACGTATGGGCATCATTTGGGGCTTTTGGAGGCCAAGCACCCCACTTTTCTAGCTCAACGTTCCACATTTAGGGATCAATGTCACCCTAGAGAGGAACGACGTTACCCTTGGAGGTGTTTCTAGATGCAAATCAATTTTAATTATGTCAAAATTGAATTTTGTTGTAAATTGGCCAGGTTGGCCTTGTTTTTGACCTAAAAGGTCACAATTTTGTATAAATAAGCATAAAGTACTCTTATCTTCACATCAAAACTTGTCATTTGAGACAAGAGGTATGAAACTTGCGCCCTATCAGGGTTATTGGCTGAAATTGTGAGGCACCACTCTTGTTTAGGGATGATTTTTACAACTTGGATCAATTTTGGAAGCTTTATGGTGATCTTGCATGGTATTCTCATGATTATTCTGGGTGCAAGTAAGTGAAATATGCATTTTTTCATCTATTGAATGGTTTATTGTATGGTTTTATTTTATCATACAAGATTATGAAATTCCATGGTGTATTTAATGCTTGAAGTAAGAAACTTAAGTTGCTACTTTCTTACTTTTTATTTGTTAAGCTTTTCATTGGATTGATCTAGTAACTAGCGAAACCCTAGAGCCCTAAATTTCTAGCACTCTAAGGGTCTGGACTTAGTTATTGTTGCATACATTTTACTCCATTAAAATTCTAAGGAGAGAAAGGTGTTAGGGCCTATAATTGCCTACACCTTAGCATCTCGTCTCTTGAAGTCAAAGCCTAGGAGGACTTAAGTTATTACTTCTCCTATGCTTTTTTCCTCTTAGAATTGTGTGCATCATCATCATTGATTTCTAGCCTTAGAAGAAGCCATCCACTTTGAATCCATTACCCTTGAAGGCAATAGTCCTCCTCTCTTACTTCTTGATAAGACTCAACTCAAACTCCTTCACTTCATACTCAAACTCTTTCACTTTATACTCTACTAATTTGCCAACCTAGTCTAGAAATACTAACAACTAATTTGTTGTTTTCATAATCACTGCTACATCTATCATTTTGCAGCTTATATTAGCCTACTAACCATCTAAGTCATTCCAAAATTTGTATAAGGCAAGGTACTATCAATAAGTATAAAGTGTATGTTTAATTGTATTTTTAGAGTGCAAATTATGAAGGTGTTACCGTTGTCATAGATTCTATTAAAGCCATTGTTGCAGCCCTTAACAACCCTAAATTTTCCCATAAAACCATTTGGCACTTGCACTAAGAAAACCATAATCATTGGGTATTGAAGTAGTGTCTTATTGCTTTATTATAGTGCTATTCTGAAGTGGTTTCCATTGTTTCCATCGTCGTTAATTAATGTTGTTATAAATGTTTGGACAACCATTTAAGTCATTCATTGACTTGTATTTATCTTGAAAAGTGTGAGTGACAAACCATTATCGAGTTTGCAAGGCTATTGTAACTCTTCCTTGTCATCATAACTTGCACCTTTCAAGATACATTTCTATTACTGTAATCTCACTTTCATTGTGTAGTAATTTGTTCAGGCAACACATAATTTGGTTAAGAAGTCATTGGTTATAATTGTTGCTACTAATGTTTGATGTTTCATTGGTAAAGGGTAGGTAAAAACCCATTCTCATTTCCCCTTGTCCTTTTAAACTTCACCAAAGTGACTTCTTTTGTTGAGTGACCTAGAGAGAGTGGTGGGTTTTCACCGTATCTTTTTCCCTTTATCAGCCAACTAGGTCCTGGGACGTCTCCCTTGGAGTGAGGTTTTCCTCCTCCTAAAGAGAAATAATTACCCTATTGGGGTGAAAGTGATAGGGTTACCTCTGTGTTACGTCAATCTAGGCCTACTTGCCATTAGGATTTGGGAAAGTATAGAAGGAATGCAGAGACAAATGATGGTTTCATTCATGGATTGCTCCAATTATGTAGGGGGGTCGTAGAGAAATAATGCATAGAGATATATTAATTTAGAGAAAATGGAAAGTAGAAATAATTTATTATCAAGTGGAWGTCAACRAGATTCTCATGACAACAATGGTGAATAAATTAGAAGGAAGTTTAGTAATGTGCCAGCATAGCCCACATGAGTTAGGAAATACAAGGGCATGGTRCCTTAGCCTAATGAATGGTGGGGAGGCATAGATTTAYRAGAAACGTCAACAWGTATGTCCAAGTACCTCCAATGGAGAATATGAAAYTGMAAAAGMAATTGTAGACTCCAAGTTGGGTGGGAAGGATGTTATCATTGAATAGAAGCCYYGACTAGAAGTAGGCCACCTCGAAGCCAAATCTCTTAGWGTTCATTCCAAAKGAGATATAGTCAACATGMTCATAAGTAAGAATACATATGAAGAGGAACAATGATAGGTCTCATTGTTTAGAAATAGATCAAGAAGAAKAAGTAAAAAATTGTGTAGGGTGGGTGAAGAATTATAATCCTGGTTGTGGAGAGATTGATAAGAAGGCATCATTGTGGCCTCYAGAACATATGTTTGTGAAAACGGTGACTCCTAGCAATGTKGGCAAGCTAAATCACGGTAATCCCAAAGAGGGATGTGAAGAAATACTTACATATGGACCCAGATGTGAAAGAGAAAGGGTTGTTGCTCAAATTTAAAGATATCATGGGAAAGGAATGGTGATTATGATACTCATACTGGAATAGTATCCAAAGCTACATGATCACAAAGGGGTGAAGTCATTTCATGAAGTAGATGACACTGGACATAGGGGACATTACTTATTTTACAATGTCTCTTCATCAACTATAGGTGTAATCCTTGTAGTGTGACTCAATCTCCATGATTTACAGGCTCTATCATACACCCTCTTCAATTGTGTAACATCCCTAGTTTTAATCCCCACAAATTATAATGTAATTGTGTAACTAGCATTTCAGCTAGTGAGTCAATATGCTTGGGGAAGGATCCCATATTGATTAATATGGTCGAGGCTGAATTATGTATTATGTGCATTGAATTGATTAATAAAAGTAATAATCGCTCACTACAATACGAGAGGGACGAAAACGATGGGGGGATATGATTCAACAATAGAGAGGGGTCCAAGGGGGATTTTATTCATGGGTATTAATCCAACCCACATTCCCGAATTATGTTATCATTGTGTATATCCTTCTAATTTGTTGTTGAGTGTTCCCAAAGCCAATCCTTAAACTCATGTAAGAGGGTG
Source organism: Picea engelmannii (assembly GCA_009831015.1). Classification (NCBI taxonomy): domain Eukaryota; kingdom Viridiplantae; phylum Streptophyta; class Pinopsida; order Pinales; family Pinaceae; genus Picea; species Picea engelmannii. The sequence continues at coordinate 182,250 of ML801439.1, read as the reverse complement.
GGTGTGAAGAGTCACATCCCATAGTTATTGGAGAGCATGGGATGAAGTACACTTGTCTTTGGGAAGAGTGAGAGTCAAGCAAGAAAGGGAGAAGAAGGGAAATTTGTATGTAGAGTGGGGACAAGTTTTTACATGGAGATTATGGGCAGTAAGGGAGGATTTGAGTGTTGGGAAGAGCACCAGCCATGTTGTGCTCGAATGCAACCATTGTTTGGATGTGTTTTATGATAAGAAAGAGGCCCATGTGCCTATAAAAATAGGTTGTAAGCCTATAGTGCATTTTCCTAATGAGGAAATAACTCAAGATCCTTGTGAAGGCTGTTGTGAGCACTCCTTTAGCAACTGTGAGTTTCTAGAAGTCCATAACTGAGAGATTCTTGGAAAACTTAATGCAATAGAAGCCCTGATAAACAAATGGTACATATTGAAGGACTATGAGTAGTGAATGAGGTACATTCCTTGGGTGGTGCATGTTGTGGGGAAGAGAGTTGGAGGATTGGAATTGTTGTGGGAGTAGAACTTGGGTTTTGGGTTGCTGAGTGTGGAGCATGGACAATCAAGAGGGTTAGTTCTGCCTGTGGACTCATAGCCCCAGGTCGGGGGTGGCATGCTATTGAGAGAAAATGAACAACAACACCTATGGTTGGGAGGATCATCCTTCGTATGCATCTAATTGGTTATTATACATACAAATACTTTTTTCTGTTGTTTTTATGATGATGTTACACTGTGTAAATGTTTTATATGAATGTTGTGTGTTTGTTGTTTTGATTGAACAATGAAATTCATGGTTTTGTTTATGCCGTAGATGCATTTAAAATTATGGTATCATAAATGGTTAAATCTGTGTGTGATCTATAGCTAGTAAGCTATTGGAAATTAATTAGAAGTAAATATCAATTTTAGATGTGTATTTTGCTTGTAATGTTCCTCAATTAGACCGGGGTACGTTACAAATTGAGTAGAACTTTCTAATACCCGTCTGATGCCATTAGTAATATTGTAGGTAGCCATGTCCAACAACTCATTACTTCCCATGCCTTAATTGTCATGTAGTGGAAACCACTCTCTTGGTCAGTGAAAAACTTGTTTGAAAGCTATGATACTCCCTAAATAAGGAATTTATAGACAAACATAGGTGGATATCCCTGATCGGATCCATGGTCATTAAATGGATCTAACGACCATGAACCAATTAAACTGGCGATGGGAAACATATGGGTCTAAAAGAGATGCTTTACAACATAATTAAACGAAAACATATTTCATCTTAATACATTTTTTTAAAAGAATAATTAGAACCATCAAATGCAAGCTTACTAAAATTTCATTTAGAAAATAACACTGATTAAATATGTATGCAGCTCCAAAATCTAACAAAACAGTGATGTGAGTCACCGAGAAGAGTCCTCCTTGAAGTATGAATAGTTCATGTACTTTATGGTTAAGTTCAACACATTTGTAATAAGGGCGAGAAATTTTTTCCTGCAAAAATTTAGAGAACAACACCTAATCTAAAACAACCAAAATAGAATTTAAATTAAAAAAAAAAATGCATGAAATACCATACTTTTAGTTTTGTTATCCATTTAAACTCTAAATATGAGTACTGTTACCCCCTCAACGTAGGGGTAACTAAGGAGATGATGTCTCAAGGCCCATGGGTAGAAGACATGGAGTGCCAAGAGTCGGATGACTAGTTGATTCCACATTGAGCAGATAGAGCCCCACATATCCACCACACATTACCATTCATCATCGACAACATAGTAGCATCCACCACACATCACCATTCATCGTCGACAGTGTAGTAGCATCCGCCACACCAGCATGGCCCAAAAAGGACAACAGGTCTTGCTTCATGAGGTAACAAGTCTGGTCTCGTGGTAAGTGTCACTTTAATAATTGAAGCATTTGAACATGTTGCAAAGGGTCCTTTCTTGATTATGAAATCATTTTCTTGGAAATTATACATTTTTCCTTATTTCTGTTAGAGATATTACACAATCACCTAGAATTATTTTCTTAAGTTTGATAGTCCAATGTTGAGAACAATTCCTTACATGAGAATATTCTCTCTAGAGAATATTCCCCTACAATATGTGAGAGTCCTATTTAGTTTAGAGTCAGTTACACTCAGTTAGACTAGTGAAATTCACTCATGCATGGAAACCTCAGTTTTATCACCAGTAGTTGCATGTGTTTCTCTCACTTCCACACGTGTGACTTAGTTAACTGATTATTGCATGGATGAGTTAACTAGGACTAGGTGGAAGTTCACTCCAGTGTCTATTAGTGAATGTCTAGATCTTTCTAGATCACTACTATGGCACATTAGTCACTCATGTAGCCTATATCTATTATAAATTATTCACTCTTTGTGTGTGGAATATAGATAATAGAAATTCTTTCATTATTTTCTTCATTTTTATCTTCTCTCTTCATCCACCATTGCAATTTATGTTTGCTTCATTGTTAGCTATATTATCTGTGCATGTATCTCAAAAACTCTACATGGTATTAGAGCCCACATGTCACTAGCAAGGATCATCACCAACACTCTTTTGCAGGTACATGTTGACCAAAAATTGGTCATTTATATTTTCCCCCTACTGGAATATAGAAATTCTTTCATTCTTTTCTTCATTTTTGTCTTCTCTCTTCATCCACCATTGCAATTTATGTTTGCTTCATTGTTAACTATATTATCTGTGCATGTATCTCAAAAACTCTACATGGTATTAGAGCCCACGGGCTGCTAGCAAGGATCATCACTAACACTCTTTTGCAGGTACATGTTGACCAAAAATTGGTCATTTATATTCCCCCCCTACTGGATTGATAAAAAAATGATATAAGAATAATACAATTTTTGAACTCTTATAATTTCATTGCATATCGCTCGGTATAAGCTTCGCCACACATTTCTCAGAACGAAAATCCGAGTATGTACGACCAAGATATGCATAATTTTTCCCAGAAGTCCAACGAAGATATTGCAAAAAGAAATATGAAGAAGAATTTTTCTAAGTGTCATGTTCTCTCGTCCTCTCCTTTCCCTTCACCTCTCTTCATGCTCTCATTCTATACTTAGTGATTTTTCCCATTGCCTCATTACTCTCATATTTTCCCTCATACTTAACCATTTTCACTCAACTCTCTTGCTACATTTTCCACACTTAGCCATTTTTCCCCTCTTTCATTACTTATTCTCCTTTCATTACTTAGTCATTTCCATGTTCACAATCATTTTCCCTTTTCATTTATTTCCCATTTTCTTTTTCCATTTTCAATTCCATTATATCATTTTCCATTTAGTTTGTCTTATTTCCCTTTTCCTTTTTCTTTTCCCATATTTCATATTCCATTTCATTTTTCTTTTCCATATTTTCCATATTTCTTTCTATATTTCACATATTTCTATTATATACTATTTTCCATATTTATTTTTACTATACTATGTACTGTGTACATCCGCCTCGTGACACATGGAAGTAAGTGAAATCATGACACATGGAAACTAATCAGGTGGTGACATGTGGCATCTCATGGAGACCTATTACACAGGTACACATGGTGATGATGTGGATGTTGACTGAGCTATTTTGTCTTATTTCTCTTTTCCTTTTTCTTTTCCCATATTTCATATTCCATTTCATTTTTCTTTTCCATATTTTCCATATTTCTTTCTATATTTCACGTATTTCTATTATATACTATTTTCCATATTTCTTTTTACTAATTTCATTTTTCTTTTCCATATTTTCCATATTTCTTTCTATATTTCAAGTGTTTCTATTATATATTATTTTCCATATTTCTTTTTACTATACTATGTATTGTGTACATCCGCCTCGTGACACATGGCAGTAAGTGAAATCATGACACATGGCAACTAATCAGGTGGTGACATGTGGCATCTCATGGTGACCTATTACATAGGTACACGTGGTGATGATGTGGATGTTGACTGGGCTATTTTGTCTTATTTCCCTTTTCCTTTTTCTTTTCTGATATTTCATATTCCATTTCATTTTTCTTTTCCATATTTTCCATATTTCTTTTTATATTTCACTTATTTCTATTATATTATATATTATTTTTCATATTTCTTTTTACTATACTGCCTCGTGACACATGGAAGTAATTGAAATCATGACACATGGCAACTAATCAGGTGGTGACATGTGGCATATCATGGTGACCTATTACACAGGTACACGTGGTGATGATGTGGATGTTAACTGGGCTATTTTGTCTTATTTCCCTTTTCCTTTTTCTTTTCTGATATTTCATATTCCATTTCATTTTTCTTTTCCATATTTTCCATATTTCTTTCTATATTTCACGTATTTCTATTATATTATATACTATTTTTCATATTTCTTTTTACTATACTATGTACTATGTACATCCGCCTCGTGACACATGGCAGTAAGTGAAATCATGACACATGACAACTAATCAGGTGGTGACATGTGGCATCTCATGGTGACCTATTACATAGGTACACATGGTGATGATGTGGATGTTGAATGGGCGATTACGAGGATGCCAATGGGCATTGACTGGGCATGAAGTGGATGATGAATGATTGGTCAAAATATTAATTAATTAATTAATTTTCTAAGGGCTCAAATATTCAAATCTGTATAGTCTTCTCTCCTTTGTTTCTTATTAAGGGTGTGTTACATTCTTCAATATATACACTAAGAATTCCAAAATCCCATGCATGTGGGATAAGTTTTTGAAGGAAAAGTTAAAATTTTAACAAAGGAGGTCGAAATTCAATCCAAGGGCCAAGATTGCCCTATCAAACTTAATCTATGGTTTCTACGTCACAATTTTGCAGAGGGCATAACTGGAGCTCTGAGCAACAAAATCGCGCAAATTTTATACCATTGGAAAGGTATTTAGACGAAGAAGATGATGGTATGGGTTTCAAGGATTGAAAGCGACTAAAATTTTCTAAAAAAAAAATGAAATATCAATCAACTTATTTGTTTATGGATCTGTTTGACAACTCAACTTCACGAGGTCATATCTTGAGATCCGGGAGTCAGATTTGGACAAAATTTATATCATTGAAAAGATAAGACGATGAAGATCACATAGAAGTGATTTAAATGGATTAAAATTTGGATATCCTATATAGAAAATTAAAACACAGTCCCCCATTTAAAAAAGACAATTAATAAAAATGTTCAAATAAAAGTTTATTAAAAAACTTTTATTAAAGACGGAAAGGGACCCATTTCAAAAAAAAAATGTCAATGATAAAAACTCATTTAAAACACTTAAATGAGACATTAATTAAATTGAATGTTTCAAGAAGAAAATTGTACGGAAAATTCAAGAAGGAAAAATCCCTAACTACTTAAGTAGTTAGAAACTTTGATTTTTAAAGGGAAATAAGGGGTTTCATCAGGGTTAATTTTTCAGAGGGGAAGGGGAATAACATTAGAAGAATAATATACATACATCATATGCAACGAATATTCTGATAAACGAAGAGAAAACTCCATCTTCTCCACTCTTTTTCTTCTTCTACACCATTTCTCATAACTTTATGCTTGAATTTCTGAATTGGGCACAACGCTGAGTTCTTAAGTGTTCTTTTTGTATTCTTCAAAAGACTTTATTATATGATCATGGAGTATTTAAAACCATATATATGAATGTTACATATTATTTAATGGAGAACATATTTCATGAACAAAAACTCCATAAAGAATTACTTCGGGGTTGATCTTGATAATAATACTCTTTTAAAATTCTTTGAGAGGATCAAATTATTCTCTCTTATTTCTCATGCATAAGATATGGAAGCACTTGTATGTGATTAACAAGATTGTATATTTGATATTGAACACAAAGATATTCTGATTTTGAAATCCTCCTTCAATATTTTCTATTGTTAAAAGACTTATTGTTGCATATAAAGATCAGATCAGGTTATTGAAGAACCATTTTATTGAATAAGTCCAAGCAATAAAGATCTAGGGTTTGTTGCTTTAGCATTCTCCTTGATCCAAGATATCACAGATATATATTTCAGCCAAAGAGGAGTACCACCTCTATAAAAAAATAGGGTGATTCATATCCTCGTGAGGTTGCGTTTCGGTTCTAACAGATTCAGACGTCAACAATACCGAATATAGAACAAATCAACATTAAAGATGGAATCTATGTTTTACTTGCTAACTATACTTCTCATGCCTCATAATTATTTGGAGTGGAAGCCAAATATTCTACTTCATCAACTCTGCATAGACATCTACATCTTCAACAAAATCTTCACCGATCTTAAACTTGCACATTTGCAAGGTCTCCTTGGAGTAAAGGACACAATTGTTTAACAACTGCCTTTTTTAATCTTTTGATGCATTGTACTTTGGGGGAGGGGGGGGATCCCATGAGGTTTTCACTATTTCCTCACTTTATTTCAATGTTGATTAGTTGCATTGTTCATGGTTACTTAACATGGCCTTTATTTTTGGGATCCATTCATCATTTACACCCCAGTAGTGTTCATGGGGGGTGTTGGAGATAGTACACATTCACCTAGAATTATTTTCCTAAGTTTGATAGTCCAATGTTGAGAATACTTCCTTAGATGAGAATATTCTCATATAATACAGGGCGCTCCTCTTCAGTTCAGATTCAGTTACACTCAATTAGACTAGTGGAATTCATTCATGCATGGAAACCTCAGTTTTATCACCAACAATTGCATGCATGTCTCTCAGTTCCACACGTGTGACTCAATTGACTAATCGTTGCATGGATATGTTAACTAGGACTAGGTGGCAGTTCACTCCAGTGTCCGTCAGTGAGTGTCTGGATCTCTCTAGATCACTACTATGACACATTAGTTACTCATGTAACCTATATCTATTTTAAACTATTCTCTCTTTGTCTGTGGAATATAGATAATATAAATTCTTTCATTCTTTTCTCCATTTTCGTCTTCTCTCTTCATCCACCATTGCAAGTTGTGTATGCTTCATTGTTAGCAAGATCCTCTGTGCAAGTATCTCATAAAATATACAATTTCACCTTGGNGTGGAATATAGATAATATAAATTCTTTCATTCTTTTCTCCATTTTCGTCTTCTCTCTTCATCCACCATTGCAAGTTGTGTATGCTTCATTGTTAGCAAGATCCTCTGTGCAAGTATCTCATAAAATATACAATTTCACCTTGGTGGTTGACATGGTTTCCTAGTAAGTGGGTCACCCTCGGGAAAATGATTGCTACTGGGGGGTCTCCTTGAAGGTTCATCATACCATTCTCACTCATACTTACCAATTTCCACACTTCTTCCCCTATGTTTCCTCATCTTTTGGGTTTTGGGGCTCATTGACCCCAAGAAGGGCTTGTACCTCATTTCATGAGAAGAAGGGGCTGAAGGCCCAAAGGTGTTCCAACTGACAAAAGTTAAAAGCCATAAATTATCCTTGTATATGCTTTCCCTAGGGTCCTGAGAGTAATGAAATGCTTCTCCATAAAAATGAAGGACCTTTTAAAAAGAAAACAAATAATTAATAAATGTCCCTCTTGATGGGGGAATGCATTTGTAGTGTCCTTTAATTTCTAGTGCATATGGCACTCAATGTGTTCCTAACTTCAAATGGCATTGCGGTGCTCTTTACTTTGCATTGCACATAGTACTCAATGTTCGGAACATAATAAATGAAAAGGCAATAAAGGGCTTGGAAAAATGTTGCATTGCAAACGAAGGATGTAGAACAACCTCCACAAAGGCACCCATATATGAGACAATATGAATCCTTGATATGTCAAGAACCCCATTCCCAAAAGTTATACCCCCATCCACCTCATATTCACTACATGACTTAGAGAGGGTCTTCTTGGAAAAAACTCCTTGAATTGGGGATTGGCCTACCCAATAGGGCACCATGACAACCCTCCCATATGTAAATTTGGCAAATTTTATAAGGTCTTTGAGCATTTGTTTAGTTTGAAAAGGGAGGATTTAATGCACATGTTTGGGTGGTTCTTTTATTAAATGTGGCTTACTTGGCATGATACATGTGACTTGTGGACCCTTGGAGGGCGTACTTGTTTGTCTTTGCAGGACCTTGCATGATGAAAGTTATTCATGGAGGAAGTAGGCCACTTGGACCTCCATAGGGGCTAGAATTCCATTGGTTGGATGTAGCGCCCCACTCATTGGAGGCCTTAGAAGATGAACGTTGCACTTGGGAAGGTGACTTAAGCACTTGAACGATGCTTGGAACCATGACGGAAGGATGATGTCACCCTCCTATTCCAAGCATACCCCTTGGGAGGCATGGAATCACATTTTTGATGGAACGTTTGACATGTTTGACACATTTGGTGATGTTGTGGGCTTGAAGCCCCACTCTATTTTTGATTTGGGGATGATGTGATACTCTTCTATCTTGATGTCCTAGCCTCTGGAGGATTTTCCATTGCATGTGCCACCTTGGAGAGGAATTTTATGGGTTAATGTCCCATCATTTTGTTATTTCTGGTCATTTGTAAGCCTATGTGGGAAAAAAACCAAATTGATTTGCTAATTTAGCTTTGCAACTTAGGTTTTATCCTAAAATCATGGTTTTAATTGTAAAGTGGAAACACTAGGGTTTGGGTTTCCTCATATAAATATGAGGCAAGTCATTTTTCACAAATCATAACTCATCACTTGGATATTTCTCTCTTGGACTTAAATTTCGGTCCTCTTGGGCAATTTTCTCTCTCTTATTTTTTGGTCATTATGGATGCAACACTTTTCTATTGGTGGAATAAAGGCTAGTGACTTCTCTTGGATGCTTCTTCTTGGCAAATTGTTGGAATTTATTTGATAAAGTAAGGGTTTTGCATGCAATCTCTTGGATTAGGTAAGGAATTTCTGCAATCTTGTGTGTTTATTCTTGAATTCAAAGTTATTTTTTCAAACCCTAGGAGGAGTATAAGGGAATACATCCTCCATCAAGGAAATTTATACATATTGTTATTGAAAGGGCTTAAGGATTGTTACAAGGAGTAAGAGGGTTTACACCCTTTTAGAAAAACCTTGCTAGGGTTTATCTTATCCAGGGAGTAAGAGGGTTTACACCCATAGAAGATCATCAAACCCTAGTTTTGACCAAGAAAGAGACTCCATAACCCAATATATAAGGCACTAATTTCATTGGAGATTGAATATTGTTGCATTGGTAAACATGAAATTTGAGAGATTAAATTGTTCAAGTTTGGATTTAAATTTTACATGCTTTAAGATCTATTGTGCCCTAAGGGAGTCTTGATTGCCTAAGTGATGCAACCATTAGGGATGCAACAAAATCACTCTGTCTTACTCTTTTCCACTTTTCTACTAGTGAAAACTACTTGTGAGCAGTGATAATCAATCTATTGATTAAGAGCTATTGTTTGGGTGGCATACTTACTGATTTCAGTGCCTAGAACTTGCTGCTATAGAAAAAGTTTGCTACAGCCATAGGTATGTTACAAAATTTTCTTATAAAACTCTTTTACAACCCTCTTTTTCTATCAAAGTCTTGGTTCAAACATTGGAATATTTTCTACTAATTACAAGCATTGTTATCCAATATTATATGTTGACTTTGGTGATTTGATTTGTAGTTGTTATAGGTTTAATCTTGTTGATATATAATTTTTTACTATTGTTTATTGTTGGTTTCCAAGGTTAATCTTTAGGATATATCATTACAAGTTTAATCTTGTTGATTTCCCACTTGTCTTGGGGATTATTATATTATATATTGTCTTGTTTTGATTTGTCTTACATGGTTTTGTAGGTGCACAACCTTGGAAACCATTTATAAACTCCAAATCCTCTCTCCTCAAGCCTCAAGTTCATCTTAGATCATGACCTATATGGGTGTTCTTCTAGCTCCTTTTTTCTCCCCTTGCAATCCCCCTAGGGTCACCCGAGAAGCCTCCCTTGTGTTGGACTTGCCCATCAATAAAACAAGGGGGATATCTATTGAGTTGATATTGATAGGTTTCTCTGATTGTGTCTCACACTTGTTTCTTGGGTTGGGATTTTCCCAAATTACAAACTGTGTGATAACAAGTACTACTAAAAATTAAATGTCATAGTTATAACACTTTGTATGAAAATATTGTATCATTTTTAATGAAAAAAATAAGTATATCATATGTCAATTCCAATGATCTCTATCGACACTACTATTTCCACATCGAGCTTTTCAAATTCACAAAAATTATAACGTTAGTCACACTATGAGTGTGTAAAACTAAAATGGTCTTACATCATATTGTCCATACTATGAAAACATATCGGTCATTAGGTGATGTTATCAAGAGAATCAAACCATCTCGGATGTCGATTGGAGAAGACTTCAATTGATGTTATCCAATACTAATGAAAATATAATCAATTTGTGAGATTTGTTTTAATTTACACTAAATAATGTATAGTAACCAAAAAATTTGAATAATTTGAAACAAGTTTTAGTCAAGTTTGAAATTAATAGACAATGTAGTAGTTGAATGGAAACCACAAATTGCTTGATGCTAGTTGAAAGAAAATTTTCATTATATTAATGGAATATGACAAATCTAATTTATTTCCCAGTCTCTTAGTCAATAGCATATAAAAAAGTAAGGATGAAAATTTATTATACATGACCAAATCAAATAATGAAATTAAGAGCACAAGTATTTAGTAAAGGAGATTACTTGAAAACAAAGCGTGTAGGGGTAGGAAGGAAAGGTTGGCAAAGTGAAAATGGTAGTTGGATGGAGGGACTGAGTTGGAGATATGAATGGATTGGATTAATATCTCATTGGGCATGCTTGCGTTTAGAACAATATAATTATGTTACATCCCAAAAATGTTCCACACGAAAGTGAAAGCGATTGAGTTGAGTTGGAATGCACAATTACAAATATACCATCATTATATTCCATGGATCCCAAGGCAAAGAGCGCCACTTTTCGAATGTTTCCTCTCTCCCTTCCTTCCCCACGCAGATGTGATGAGATGGGATGCACCCATGTTTTCTACAAAGGCAAGTCAAAGATCGTCACAAATGCATTTGATCATTCAATATGTCTGTCTAGCTAGCTGCAGTGGTATACCTCTCATTGTTGTTGCTCATGTTTCCTTTTCTCCCTCATTTCCATACATTTCCCACTAGTGTTTCTTTTATATATAAACCCCATCAACCATAACTCCCAATCTATCTATCATCCACGCCACTCCCCTAGCCAGCGAACAATGTAATCACCAACCACAATGCTCCCAAAATGAGGACTCCGTAAATGAATGAAGATGGATGGCATAGATCGGATCCATGGTCATCGAATGGATTCAATGGCCATGAACCAATTAGAATGGTTGATCTGAATTGGATCATTATATTATTTGTCATCTATCTTGATGATTTTAGAGTGGAAAAAATGGGAGGAATTAGTTTGCAGGGTCATTTTAATGGCAGGTACCAATTTGGAAAATTGGGGTTCGAAACCTTCTAGAGCCATTTTGAGGCATCAAATGACATTTTTTGGGTAAAAAATTCATTAGCAATAGCTAGGGCCCTAGGATTCTATTATAAACATCGAGACCTTTCCAACAGTGCAAAAATCACGTCAATTGGAGCTGATATGCAAAAGTTATTCCTCTCGCAAGTTGACCTATCATGTTGACTACCATGGTATGAGACGATGCCACGTCAACCCTTGTTACTAATGCATATGGGGATATCCACATGAGGACTTTCAAGAATATTCTAGAAGGTCCAAAGATTTATCACAATTGAGGGTTGAGGAATTCACAACCCTAACCCTAGATGACTATCGATATATGTTAAATACCAAGATTTTAGGAGGAGAAGGGGTTCCATTCTATGTTGTTGTATTTTGTTCCATAGCAGAGCAGAACAACTGGAAGTGGGAAAATTAGAGAGAATAACATAAGGGGTTAATGTTATGTAGTATACAAACATTTCATAGGTCTCACATGACTCCATATAGAGTGTCCTCTCCTTTGTACTTGCATTATTTTCATACCAGAAAAGAGGGCAGAGCAGCCTCACCTTCTAGCTGGATTTTCTCTCATAAGGGTTTCTTAGTGCAAAACTTTGTGTTATTTTGTGGATGTTGTGTGATTTTATTTACTATTCTCTATTTTTCATATTTCATGCATACGAAGAAAATCGGTCACTAAATATTCTGGAATCTAAAGGAATTTAACCTTCATAGTGTAGATTTTAGTTTTATTTATCAGATCTATTGTGACGAATTGTTCCAGTCAAATATCCACAATAGTTTATAGATCAATGGTGGTGGGAAACATGTTCGTATAAGGAGGATTACATAAGGATGGATTGTGCAGATGAATCTGATGGTCGTCGAGCCAAATCAATGGACCAAGCTCACCAGATGTCACATCAAGGGACATAGATTACATAAGGGAAACGACTCATGAAATAATTAATATATATCTCCTCATAATATGTTTACTCTAATATTAATCCCACCCCCACCCTCATATACGAGGGTGAGGGGAATATTAGAGTAAACAGGGGTGGGGGGAATATTAGAGTACCACCCTTGTTTACTCTAATATTCCCCCCACCCCCATATATGAGGGTGGGGGTGGCGGGAATATTAGAGTAAACATATTAATAAACATAATATGTTTACTCTAATATATGAGGGCGGGGTTGGGGAGAATATTAGAGTAAACAAGGGTTATATGAGGGTGGGGGTGGGATGAATATTAGAGTAAACATAATATGTTTACTCTAATATTCCCTCCACCCTCACAACAACATATTACATGTAATATATTGTTACAACTATTACATGTAATATATTGTTACAACATATTACATGTAATATGTATATGTAAATATAACCCTTGTTTACTCTAATATTCCCCCCAGCCCCACCCCCACCCTCATAACAACATATGAGGGTGGGGGGACTATTAGAGTAAACATAATATGTTTACTCTAATATTCCCCCCACCCTCATAACAACATATTATTATGTTTACTCTAATACTCCCCCCACCCTCACCCTCATAACAATATGTTTACTCTAATATTCCCCCGACCCCCACCCTCATAACAACATATTACATGTAATAGTTGTAACAACATATTACATGTAATATGTTGTTATGAGGGTGAGGTTGGGGTTGGGGGGAATATTAGAGTAAACATGTTGTTATGAGGGTGGGGGTGGGGGGACTATTAGAGTAAACATATTATTATGTTTACTCTAATATTCCCCCACCCTCACCAAGGACTATTAGAGTAAACATAACAATGTTTACTCTAATATTCCCCCCACCCTCATAACAACATATTACATGTAATATGTTGTTATGAGGGTGGGGGTGTGGGGAATATTAGGGTAAACATAATAATATGTTGTTATGAGGATGAGGGTGGGGGTGGGGGAACTATTAGAGTAAACATTATTACCCTAATAATAATGTTTAGTCCCTAGTAAACATTGTGTTTACTCTAATAGTCCCCCCACCCCCACCCTCACCCTCATAATAACATATTATTATGTTTACCCTAATATTCCCCCCACCCCCACCCTCATAATATGTTTACTCTAATATTCCCCCGACTCCCATCCTCATAACAACTTATTACATGTAGTAGTTGTAAAAACATATTACATGTAATATGTTGTTATGAGGGTGGGAGTGGGGGGAATATTAGAGCAAACATACTTTTATGAGGGTGGGGGTGTGGGGAATATTAGAGTAAACAAGGTGGGGGTGGGGGTAATATTAGAGTAAACATATTAGTAAACATAATATGTTTACTCTAATATTCCCCCCACCCCCACACTCATATATGAGGGTGAGGGTGGGGGTGGCAAGGAATATTAGAGTAAACATAATATGTTTACTCTAATATTACATGTAATGTGTTGTAATATGTAAATATAACCCTTCTTTACTCTAATATTCCCCCGTTACAACATATTACATGTAATGTGTTGTAATATGTAAATATAACCCTTCTTTACTCTAATATTCCCCCGTTACAACATATTACATGTAATGTGTTGTAATATGTAAATATAACCCTTGTTTACTCTAATATTCCCCCCACCCGCACCCCCACCCTCATAACAACAGGGGTGGGGGGAATATTAGAGTAAACATATTATGTTCACTCTAATATTCACCCCATGCCCACCCTCATAACAACATATTACATGTAATATGTTGTTATGAGGGTGAGGGTGGGGGTGGGGGGAATATTAGAGTAACCATATTATGAGGGTGGGGGTGGTTGAAATATTAGAGTAAACATATATTATGAGTAATAGTTGTAACAACATATTACATGTAGTATGTTGTTATGAGGGTGATGGTGAGGGTGGGGGTAGGGGGAATATTAGAGTAACCATATTATGAGGGTGGGGGTCGGGGGAATATTAGAGTAAACATAATACGTTTACTCTAAAATTCCTCCCACCCTCACCCTCATATGAAATTTCTATATATTGTTCTTCTAGAAGCATATTCTCATTAGTCCTATTACAAGTACTACGAATGATATAGACTTATTTTGATGCATATGCACAATATTTATTTTTTGTTATATTTGTTGAGGGATCCCACTTACCCTATCTTTTTAATCATACCATTTGTGATAAAAATTATTCAATTGCTTAAACTCAAATCCAATAAACAACTTACTCATGTTAACATCACTCTATTAGATTTCGTTATAATTTTATTCGAATAAATGGATTTATTTTTTTTCTTTTTCTTTTTATTACAATTATTATGTTTTTTTTAATACTTTTTATTAATATGGTTTATTGTTTTTCCATTTTTATGGATTTCCATTTTTTATTTTTATTTATTTTATTTTATTATCTCCATAGTTTGCCAATGCACTTTACTACTCTCGAGATCGAGAGGGGATTCTGAATCCTCTTACATTTAATCGAAAATGAAGTAAATGAGTTTCTTCCTGCTCAAGTTTCATATTATTCCTTTGAAAAAGAAAAGTAGGAAATTAAAGTCATCACCCTTTTATGTCAAAGACATCTTTGAAAGGGAAAATGTATCCGAATTTTTGTCATCCGATATTGGTTGACATTTACTATTTGTTTAAAGAAATCCTTTGTAGTGGGAAGACTAGTACTGGGTAGAAATAATCTACTTCCCTTCTACAACAATTAATGTCCTACAAACACCAAAAGTAGAGGTGCTCTATTTAACTATGCATGCATGCATGCAAATTCCTTCATAAAAGTCAAATGATAGCAAAAGAAGGTAGGAGGAAGTGTGCCTCACTTTTCCAACCTTTGGTATGTCTTTCTCTAGGTTGGCTACAACGAGTTGAGAGAGAGTTACAACAAACTCTCCTAGTTCTGTCAGAATACCTACACACCAAAAAACAACAAGGCATTTTCACCAAGATCACCTTGTATGATTAAGAACCATGTCTAAATCATGCTACACTGCAAATGAATCTATTAGTTGTTAGAAATATAAAATTGGGTTGCAAGTAAAGAAAAAAATGAGCTCTATAATATGAGGAGCAAGGCCCAGTTTCTATTAGCAAGATGATGTAAGATTACAATGGGAAATCGATACTAGTGAGCAAAATGGTCTCTCCACCTTCCTTTCTTGTTGGTTCATCCTCCTAGATTCCTCTCTTCTCTTCTCTCTTAATTAATGGTGATAAAGGAGCACATAAATCCTCCCAATGCAGGTGGGAAAAATGGAAGAATAACTCTATCAAAAGACATCATATGTGATGATTCCAAAACAAGATCTCTATTGTAGTGTGAACAACATAACCTTGCACATCCGCAAGATGTTTTTCTCTCACATCGAGCCTTATATCTATATGTTTCCATTGTGATTTAGATAAACCTAGGAGTAAGAATTGGATCCCTAGCTTAATTCTTGGCTTAATCACGACTAGTAATGACCCATGATGGCTTAGCATGCATGCTTGTGTAATCAACAACCTTTTATGGGTCATCATAGTTATTGAGCCCTTTTTCACATCAATGACTTGACTATCTTAGGAACAATTGTGTCACCAACTTGTTTTATACCTTATTACTTGAGTCAACCTATTTCTTGAGGATTTTGAGTGCCTTATGACTATTATAACCTTTTAGAGGTGAAAGTTTGTTTTATTTGGCCTTTCTCGAAGGTTATTTTATTTTTTTAATTGCTTCTTAAGTTGATTTGATGACCTCAATAATGACTGAGATTTTGTCCTTATGTGGTCTCTTTTGAGTTATAAAAAATTCCCCTTGATGTATGAGGTGAGGAGGGTACTATATGTGAGTTTGTGATTCCTTAGACAATCATAAAGTCTGAGATCACCTCTTTATGAGTTGTTATTATTATATCTTTATGAGGTGGCATCCTTATGTATTGATGAGTTGTTAGTGTGAGAGTATATCTAGATTTAGAGGCAGTTACATCCATGTACTATATATTGATACCATTAGACGAATACATTCTTGATATGACTAAATCCCTTTTGCTAATATTCGTGTGATGTGTCTCATTGTAGTTTAACACAGTATCAAAGAGCCCTTTAGTATTAAGGGCTTGGTAACTCCTCCAAGGTAGTGACCTATTAGAGATTTTATATAAGAAGCCAGTGGTGTCAGATCTTGATGTTAAGATGCTAAAATGAGCATGAATTAAAATAATAACAAATCTACATCCTTTTGAATGTGAAATGGCAAAGACAAGAGTTGTAACACCATAGTTTTTAATCCCTAGATTATTGATGTATATTTGTAAATAGGATGTATGTCCATGGGCCAAGCAAGATAATATGTAAACATTGTACATTGAAAATAATAAAATAAAAATTTTACATTGCCGAGTGTAGACGGATAAAGATGAGGTCATGGGGGCTAAGTTTCCAGAAGAGAGAGGGAGATAAAGGGGGTCCAAGGGGAATTCCACATGATTAATAAACCCAAGCCACTTTTCTAAATCATTTTATTATTAATATTTACCTCCTTTGACTTATCAAAACTAATCATTGAATGCATGTAAGAGGTTGGTGGGAAAAGTCATGTCACCTAGTTATTGAAGAATGGGATAAGTACACTCATGTAAGAGGTTGGTGTGAAAGTCACCTCACCTATCTATTGAATCATGGGATGGGTACAATCATCTTTGGGAAGTCTGAGAGTCAAACATGCATGGGAGATAAAGAAAAGGAAATTCGAGTATAGGAGAGGGAGATTTTTTACAATTGGGTAGAAGAGAGGAAAAGAGAGTTCTAATGTTGAGAAA
Source organism: Picea engelmannii (assembly GCA_009831015.1). Classification (NCBI taxonomy): domain Eukaryota; kingdom Viridiplantae; phylum Streptophyta; class Pinopsida; order Pinales; family Pinaceae; genus Picea; species Picea engelmannii. Next base: position 164,947 of record ML801439.1, on the reverse strand, counting down.
AAGGGAGGCATCCATATTGGTTGTTGAAGACAACTTGATGGATCTAGAAAATGCATGTAGAATTAGGTTGTTATGCCTGTGAGTAAACTCTATTGAAAAATTACCCAACTGAGCATGTGATGATGTTGTTGTGAGTACTCATGTACAATTGAAATTTTTGGAGTCCCCAGTTGATATATTTCTAGACCCACCTGTGTTGGATCCTTGGAGGGAAGGGGGATAGCCCGAGTGATTGCATGGTAGATAAGGGGATCCCATTCATTGGGTTGTGAAGGTTGAGGGGAAAGAGAGTTGGTGGATTGGAATTGTTGTAGGAGTTAGGTTGTTGGGAATTTTACTGGGTATTAGGTTGTTGAGTTGATAGTAACAAGCCATAGGAGCCATTATTTCTTATGGATTCATAGACCCATCTTGGGGATGACTTGCTACTGAGAAAATTGGAGCAACATAATCTCTGGTCGGGTGGAACGTTTGACATCTGCAACTAGTTCTGTATTTCTTTACAAAGATAAGTGTTTTGATCACTATTTCTATTTACAATATTAATTTTATGCTTGAATGTTTTGTTTTGCTGCTACATTTTTTCTCCATGTTCCAAGTGTTTAAATGTTTTTGTGTATGCTTAAATAATCTACATTCATGAATTTAAAAATTTTGGGTAGTTGCATGAGAATTTTTATCACGTTGCACACATTTATTTTAATGGGTATTAAAGTATTTCATTTTGTTGGGTAATAGGTGTGTTATAGTTTGGTATCAGAGTCTTGGTTTCAACACCAGGCCTACATGGGTTTTCTATAGAATAACACATTTTTTCTTTGTATTAAGTTGGGAAAAATCCTCAAATTTCGGTTTGTTTTGGGGTTATTAGGTGTGGGGTCCGGATTGGTAGCTAAGTGGTTGAACTTGGCTTAGGTGTGGGGGTCAAAATGGCAGCTAAGTGGTTGAACTTGGCTTAGGAGGCTAAGTCTATGCTTTCCGCAACAACTACTAGTTAAATTTTTAGAAAACAATAAGTGTTGAAAATACTTGTAAATTTTATGTGTATCATGCGATTTTTTTGTGTGTGCGATATGGTATGTATCACACAAAAATAATCTTCATGCGATACAACATTCTCACCTAGGAAGATGGGCTAAGACTTAGAGATTTTTCTTGAAAAATTGAAGAAGTTTTGTGTAACACATACAAACAATTTTGTTGTACTGCGACATATCGCTCCAATATATTTTTTTTGTTGTGATACACAACAAAGAAGGAATATTTTTGGCGCTATGATACACTGCATGACTTATATCTTTGGGGAAATTTCTGCATATCGCATGAAAATATTTTTGTGTGATTTAGTGTAGATCACATGAAAATAATTTTTGTGTGATACATTGTTATCCTGAGGAAGCAGACTAAAGAGTTTGAAATATTTTGAGAAAAAATTGTGTATCACACAAAATTAATTTTATTGTGGTGTGATGCATAGCACCAAAATAATTTTGGTGCAATACGTTGCATGAGAATTATGAAGTTTCAAAAGATGTGATAAAGAAAGGAGAATTATAACGATAAAGATAAGTTTGAAGGGTGTGACGTAACGCACCGTGAAATTTTATAGTGTGATACATAAAAAAAGAGGTAACTTTCCAAGGTGCGAGAGATACTTAAAAATGAAGAAGACTTAGAATTTTTTTGAAGAAACTTGAGAAATTCTTGCTTGTCGCACAAAAATATTTTTGGTGTGATGCAATGTATCTCACCATAAAAATGTTGGTGTGATACATCGCAAGGAAGAAAATTTGTGGCAATGAGAAAAGGGAAGGAAACAAAAAGTTATCGTGAGAAAATAATTTTGGTGTGATGTGGTATATTGTGCTAAAAACTAGAATCAATGTGACACGTTGTGGATGGATAAAGTTTGGGGAGTGTGGATACTGAGAGGGGGGTGAATCAATATCAAGTGCAATTTAAACACTTTTTCAACTTATACTTCAACCATATTATATATTCAATTATATCCAATGAACAATGAGAAATAATAGAAGAGTTACACCAATACACCACAATACACCATGCACAATATATGAGAAGTAATCAATAGTTATTTTTCAAGGGAAGTAATGACTTACAAGGGAAGCTACAAATTCCAAATATAAAGGGAGGGATAAACCTCCAAAAGGAAGATACAATCCTCCAATATCAAGAGAGGGTTGACCTCTCTATCCTTTCCCCTTCCTTCCACCCAAGAATATATGAGAGATAATAAAAATTTACATTAAATTATCACCATCAACCAACCATCACATAGAACTTGGTAATGCGGCCTGTGACTTCTTCAACTTCTGCAATTATTCACTTCTTGGAATACTCTAATCCTATAGATGATATTCCTCAATGTATTCTCTAAAACTCCTCTAAGTTTTACTCCTTGAATCCTCCCTGAAAAGGAGTTATAGAGAAAATGGTAGACCTTATTCAATTCTGGCTTATTCAAGAGAGCGAACTTGTACAACATGCCCCACACTCAATATTTAACATCAGATTTTGAAATTCGGACACAAGAAACTACAACCTATAATATTTCCAATTCAATTGTTCTCACTTCAATTGGATTCTCTATTAATACTTTATGATTGTTTTACCCAGAACACATGTTTATGACTAGTTTCAAGACTAGTCAAAAACCCTATCTTCCATAAAGTGTATCTCCAAAAGCATAGCGAATAAAGAGCTGAAATTTTTACCACATGTACCTTGAATCGTTATAGAGACAAAATTATAGCAGAAATGGTAGTATGACTTGTAAATAACATACCTTAGAACACATCACCAAAATACTTCATCCTCCCTTGAAATTCAACCTTCTTTACTTCAGATTTCTTCAGAAATTTGACTTAGATCTCCATGATAATTAATAAACTTGTGTGTATTGAAAAATGAATGTATAATGATATGTATTTATACACTTTATGTCACTTCTTTTTAACATTAGGTCCGACATGTAGTTTATGCTTCAATTCATATTGTCATCTTCAAAAATCCATTTCTCCTCAACCGTGAGGATCCACGTGACGTGTCGCATACCACTGGAAGTGGCATGACTTATACTATCCATCCATGGGTGTTGTATCTACATGTGTAATGTCATTCATGTCTATCTACTTCGATCAAATGTGGGGTCCAAAAGCCAATGGCTAGGGTTGACATCAATGACAACAACCAATCTTCCAACAATCTCTCCCTTTCTCATTGATGGCAACACTCATGATCCCCTTGTCACCATGCTCCCAATTTGTCTCCTCCTTTGACATCAATGGAAAAGGGTGGGGCTTCTCCCCTCGAGTTCAATGGAAAAAGGTAACTCTCTTCTTTGGGGTTTCTCCCCCTGAACATATAACACTTAATAGAACTTCATTTTTCTTTCTGGTCTTTTGGTCTTTTTCTTCCTTCAAGGTCTTCTATGTGTCTTCAAACTTCTTTCTCTTCTCTTGGTCTAGGATGTATATGTTACTTGGTATTCTTGTACTTGCGGTTGCAACTAATATTCTTGAACCTTCTTCTCTGATTTTGTATCTTTATGAGTTAAACATGAGAGTATATCCTTGATCACACATTTTGCTGACACTAAGGAGATTATGCTTGAGATCTTCAACCAATAGGACATTGTCTGCTTTTATATTTTCACTTCCAATATTTACTAACCCTTTTCCGAGTATTTTGGTTGATGAGTCATCTCCAAAAACAACATTTCCACCCTTTCTATTCAAGAGGATGAATTTTTTTGATCCCCCATCATGTATGAAGAACATCCATTGTCTATGTACCATCCATCTTCTTCTTTACATTCTTCAGAGATCAATTCTATTTAACAAGCTTCATTGTTTGGAATTTATTTCTTTCTCTGCAATCTCGTGCTTTGTGACCAAAATTATTACATTTGTAGCATTACAAAAACACAAAACCAAAAACACAAAAATGATTCCTAATTTGATATATCTTGTGTCTAAGAGGCAATATTTCCTATTCCCATAAAATTAAAAGTCTAGATCCAATGATTACTTTATATCATATATAAAATAGTTTAAAGTAAAACATTAAACTATTTTCCTCATATCTATCCATGTCAAACCAACACCATGATCACTCCTCCGGAAATAATATGGCTAAGACTCCAAAATTTTGGTCAATAACTATGCAAAATGTTCTAATGTTCTAATGTGCTAAGACGTAGACCTTCATCTCAATTAATTCTTTAGTTTGATTAATGGCCATGACTCCAAAATTTAGGTCAATAACCATGCAAAATGTTCCAATGTTCCAAGACGTAGACCTTCATCTCAATTAATTCTTTAGTTTGATTAATGGCTATGACTCCAAAATTTAGGTTAATAACTATGCAAAATGTTCTAATGTTCCAAGACGTAAACCTTCATTTCAATTAATTCTTTAGTTTGATTAATGTTTTAGGATTTCAAAATAAAGTGATCATGTATCCCATGGTTACATGCACAATTTCATACAATCAACCATTAAATAAGGAAGGGTACTTCATGTTTTTATCAAGTTACAAAAACTACAATCAAACATTTACATTAATACATATATTCAAATTGAGTGCATTGAAAAGTTAGTAAAACCACACAAATTCAATTTCTGCCTATACCCATTTACTATATGCTTGCAAACTTGTTCGTGGATCGAGAGATAAGGCTTGCTGCAGTGCATTATGGTTATTGGGCAACTGGTTCTCGGGCTAGCAGAAGTGACCAGCAGAAGTATAACTCTGTCTCCAGTAGCAAGAGAGCCCAATCTATTTTGAATATGTAAGTGAATGAAAATCACATGCTAGATAAATTGAACCTTATACTTTTAGCATGTTTAAAAAATGTACTTTTGTTGTATAGGTAAATATTCATCTTGGTTTGTTAAAAAATACAAATATTTATTATTTTAATATATATATATATATATATATATATATATATATATATATATATATATATATATATATATATATATATATATATATANAATTTAAATTTAAATGTGACAATTTGATTTTTTTAAATAATTTAATAATTTTGATGTAGTAATTTGAATTTTTATAATTTTAAAAAGGATATTTTATTAATATAGATAGATATTAATCTAATTTTTTTGGGCTTCATTCATGATCTAACAACATTTTATGACATTCTTCATGAGCCAAAATTTGACCAAATTGTTTAGAGTTGAAATTAACTAAAATAGACCTTACACGAATTGCTATGTTTTTGTTCATACGATAAAATAGACACACAATTATAGTTTAATATACTATTATCAAAATAGACATAGGATGATAGTATTTACTTATTGCTTTTAGAAATTAAATTTCCACATCGGGGATCTAGTTATGCTCAAAAGTAAATTAGATTTTCACATCGGGGATCTAGTTATTCTCAAAAGTAAATTAAATTTCCACATCGGGGATCTAGTTATGCTCAAAAGTAAATTAAATTTCCAAATCGGGGATTTAGTTATGCTCATTGTTCATGGTTCAAGGCTTATGCTACTTCACATACCCAGATTAACCTTTGGCCTCTCACCACCCTTGTGATGTTGTAGCATGAGAAGATGTACTTAGTCATAATCTGCAAGTTAATTGTGATGTTTTAGTGGAGTGGGGTAGTGGGGTAGGGATACAATCTTGACTTATTTTTCTTGATTGTGGTGTTTGTCATTACATGAGAGGCATCTTTTGATGATGAAAAGAAAGTCAATAACAATGTCTTAGTTTTTAGTATCTTCTTGTGATGTCATAGCATGAGAAGATGTATTTAGTCATGATTTGCAAGTTAATTGTGATATTTCAGTAGAGGTATTTCTTTTTTCTTGATTGTCGTTTGTCATTAGATGAGAGGCATCCTTTGGTGATGAGAAGAAAATCAATGACAATATCGTAGTTATTAGTATCCTCTTTCGTTTTTCAATGTTGAGTTTTTTTTGTCATTTTTTGGGGGGCTCCACATAATCTTGAGCTAGTACTACCATTAATGTTTTATTTATGATTTACAAAATTATTATTTTTATTAAATTTTTTTTATTTTTAGAAGTGGTAAAATTCATTATAATTTAGTTGTTAGTTGACAGTGAGGGTTGTTATCATTGGTTATTGTTTGTGAACGTGCGTTGATTCATCATCATTAATCAAGGAAAATCACACCACTTAAAATCACTTGTTGGTGGTCCATAAGGGGGCAGACTTCCACTCTTATCAAATGCACTTTTGGGTTTTGGGTTGTTAACCATTTCCTTATGTTTAAGGACATACTCTTAAGCTATTAAAAGCAGTTTTAAATCTTATTCCAAGACCAAAAAATAATTTCAACCTAAATAGTATTTGCAATAAAGCCAATATCCTTTATAATCATTGTTAAAACCACCTACAATAAAATCATTTTAACATTTTGATTTAATAAAATATATTTTTCTATTAAAATTAAGTTAAATTAAATTAAATTATTTGTGAATATTATGCTCAACTTTTCCTTAATTTCTAGTAGTAAATTATTCTATATACTTATATTCATACTAAATTTTTGCAAACTTGATTCCTTCTATATGTTAATTTCGGCGGGCTAACTAGTTTAGATCAACCCTTTTGCTAAAAGTTGCATCAATTTTGGTCAACATTGTGTTGCTTTCCGTGTTTTAAGATCTTTTTTTCCAAAAATAAAATTGTTCATTATATTAGAAAATATAATAGGATTACAAGTAACCAACTAACATAGAAACCAAGGGATTTACTAAAGGTTCCCTTACAACATAAAATACTCATACTCGACTTACCCACCATACTATTGGGAAAACCCTTGACACATGGAAAAGTTACTCCAACATAGACCAGAAAACTCTAAAGCTCCTTGTAGGCCCTTTGTTGTTCTCTTCCCACCGTGTTTTAAGATCTATTATATAATAATTAAATAACAAGAATATAGAGGCATGATTATACATATTAATTTTTTTAAGAGTTTGGTAAATTAGTTTGAATGATGTGACTTTAAGTAGAAAGTTTTGGAGTCAATTACTTATGTTAATGATATTTATTATTATTGTATATCTTATTTGATATCCTTATTAGTCCCTGTCGAAGGCATAGAGGGACTATAGCGATCGATAATTCGTTGACTCTATATTAGTTTGTCGTTTGACTACAAAATTTTGCATACTTTCTAATGTTCGACATAGAGAACTAAAAGCATTATTTTTTATATAATAAAAAAAAATGTATATGTTATGATCTGATTGGATGGTAGATTTGAGGTCTTATTGCCAGCTTCGCTATTCCCAATGAATTATATGTTGCCATATCCAAAGTTTTATCATGTACAGTACTTTTTTTATTTGTACTATTCATATTGAAATGTTTAGATATCCAAGGTTTATAGTGATCGATAATTCCAAAGTTTATAACCTTCTATTGTGATTTATTTTATTGTTTGTGCTATTATTATTATTACTCCTTTGGATTTGTAGTGAAATGTATTGACACTTTTTTTGAGGTGCTTGAATAGGCCCGACAACTTAAATCTTTACATGACGCGAGGTCCTCAAACCAGCATGACAGCTTAAATGTTTGCATACCACGAGGCCCTTACACAGCCTGACAACCTTAAATGTTTATCTAAATAGGCTTCTCGGAGTACATTTTTCCTCAAAATTTTCCATACAATGTTGTAGTGAATTTGGACAACATTGTTGTTCACCGCCAGTTGAATAAGCATTGTATGTTTCATACTTCTTCAAGGCTTAGAATGCAATTTCGTCATCGTTGAAGCAACATACATTGTTTAATGGTTCGGTGGGTGCTTCTTTTTCGTTGGTTTGTCGGTTGCTGCTTCTTGTTGTTGTTTGGTTCACAATTTGACCTGCGCTTCTGTCTTTCATCGTTTCAAAGTAAGTTTCCATGCCATAATTTCATTTTCTATTCCTTCTTTGTTGTTCAATGTTTGCAGTTTGCAAGTAAGAATTTTTGCTTATTTCTACTGGCATGCTCGACATATGTTTCCAGTTCCTTCTATGCTTCGGCTGCAGTTTCGTAATCGTTAAAGATACATATGTTGTTTACTGGTTCGGTGGTTCTTGCTTGTTCACTGGTTCGTTGGTTCGTTGGTTGCTGGTTGTTTTTGTTTGGCTCGAGTTTACAATTTTGGGGCCCTAGGGCTGCAGTTGGGCATGTTCATGCTTTTTCGCTGGTTTGGTGCTTGTTGTTTTTTTTTGTTTACTTCGTCTTTGCAGGGTTGGGGTCCTGCGCTGGCACTTGGAGTTGTTACTATTATTATTATTATTTGGCTGCTTTATGGTGTTTAGACCTTGCACCCACGAGTGGACATGCGGTTGTGTTATTTTCCGCCTCTGGCAAGGTCGAGCTCTATTCTGCTGTAAAAAAAAATTGATACTTCAGTGTTGACATGATAGAAAATAATGGCATAAAAAATAATTGGACAACTACATGTGCAATTGCAATATCCATTGTTTTTTTGTTAAAATAAAACATATGCAAGCTGCACTTATAAACCATGTATGGTGGAATTTTCCCATATCACAATACATGTTCTTTATCCTCTACACAGACTGGTGTGACCATGATACAATTTGTCTTGTACTTGAGATATGATATGTACAACAAAGAGAGTGAAAAGATATATTTCCATGTCTGGAAGCATATCTGGATACTTTACCACGAAAAACCAAAATCGTTTAGCTATGACGATGCACTTTCTTAATATTTTGTGGCTTGTAATATATTTTGGGCAGGGAAAAACTTTATATATTTATAGCCATGGATGGAGAAAAGAAAAGGTTCATGTTTCTACCTAATTTTTATTCTATTTGTTGATTCTCATTTACTGTATGTACATATTACTTGTTCTTCGGTGCATACCAGCTTCCATTCATGTTCATTGTGTTTTTTGCGTTCCCACATTCAAACAAACATAATAGCTGGAGAAAACGACAGAGTCTTGACTGCAACAATGGAAGAGGAGATACAAAGGTACATGCTTGTTCTGTTATTTCATTTATTGTCTGTATGTGTGTTCACCTAGTTTATTGTATGTAGATATTGTGTGCCTTCCTACATAATAACTTATCTTCATTACATGTCTTCCTGCATGCTAACTTCCTTGATGTCCATTGTATTTTTCCTGCATTGCTACATTTAAACAAACATAATGTCTGGAGAGGACGATGGACACTTTGGCGTGAATGTAGACGAGGAGTTACAGAGGTGCATATCTGTACTCTTATTTCATATTCCGGTGTTGAGTATTTCAGTTATTGTCTGTGTATTTGTTGTGCTTGTTCCACTACTTTGCATTTTTTTTTTAATTGTTTTTTCTTACCTGTATGTATATGCTATGAATCTTTTTGCTTATTCTCATGTGAATCGTATTTTGTTTTTTGTTACATTGAAATAAATAAAATTGTTTTCCTTTCTTTTACATGTCTTTCTTCATACTAACCTGGCTTCATGTCCATTGTATATTCGACGTTGCTACCTTGAAAGAAACAGGTTGGTTGGATAGGAAGATGAATTCTTCTATGCAACATCAGAGGGTTTTGTGGTGCAATATTCGAAAAGGTTACCAACTATGCTAGTAAATTAAATATACAAAGTGGGTGGGGGCATATAATATTAGACTAGAAAATGATGACTTGATAGCAATGGGCCTTTGTTTTTCCATTTTCTATTATCCCTTTTTCTTTCTAATTGCTATGCTTAGTGGTCTTTCTGAAAATGCCTTGGTGCGCAGGTTGGCGGAATCACGGGTTCACATTTATGGTCATGCTTTTACCTTATTCCATACTTACCCACTTTGCCGATTGTGGGTGCCAGGCTGGAGGGTTCAAGATTGCTCCCCTGACTTCCGGGGTTCCGCGATATACAGATTGGTCGTCATGCCCCGACATCACACCCTATTTATTGTTACACATTTTTCCAGTCAAAAAAATCAGAGACATACAATTTAACCCTCGGGTCCTCATGTTTCTTGAGTATCTCTTGACACCCTATTTTGTATTCCATCTCTTTCCACCCTGCATTTGACATTAAGAACTATTATGGACAATATACAATGCATATGCTTGTTTAGTCATTTTGATGTTCATCTACACATTCTTGCATTAGAAAAAGTTGGACTAGTGACATGGCCATGAGGAGTCAGTCATTCCACACATCAGCAGATTGACAAGGCCAAAGGTAAAGATGTATACATTATGTTCCTAGTATGTTTACCAAACAAATATCCTCAACTATTTATTCATCTATGGCATGGTGAATATGCTGATGTCATCTGCAATACATGCTTTGCAGTTCACAAGAAGTATCAACAAGTACAAGTGAGACACCAAACATAGTGCAGGCTCCACGGACTAAGAGGTGTGGTTGCAAAACTCTGGCTCCATAGTTCATTGAAACTATGCGTCTGCTTGTAAATTTATGAAAGGAAAAAAAGAAAACAAAAAAATAATGCACACTACCATTCACTTTACTTTTCCTGTTCAAAAATTGTCACCGGGTCTAGACTTGTAACACCCAAAGTACTATCAATAGAGGGCTTGAACAACCGCCGAACTGGACAAGTGTTCATCGGGGACATAATGGCTGTCTATAACAATTACTTGGACAAGGCAAACAAAACTAGATCCATTATGCGTGATGACATGACAAACAAGGAGGCCATGATGACATTCACACTGACTATTCCTACACAACTTGTCCAGAAAAATGCAGAAAAGATATTTCCAGGTAATGGGATATCCATTACAAATTTTAATATATTTCCCAAAACAGTATATGACCGTGGTGATTGTGATCGCATTATTTCTCTCAACGAAACAAGTATTGTGGAAAAAAATCCCGCATTTTGTTCAAAATATCGTTTCATCCCAGACGCAACTATCAACCAACTTGCACAGAGCAATGACATTTACCCAATCGAAACCATTGGCGCAACTGTCACACTGGTGAGAAAACTTGGCTCGCAACACATTCTGCATATAAAAGATGGAGAGTCAAACAACGACAAGGCAATGGTACCGTTCTCCATATCTAGTTTTGTCCTTTACTTTTGCATGTGCATGTATCTCGGTTAAGTTACACAAATATTGCACTATTCTATGTTGTAGCTACAATTGTTCGATGCCTATTCAAATTTGTTTTTGTCAATGGAACAACAATTGCATAAAGGACAATTTCCACTTATGCTCTTCAAAAATATAACAAAAAAAATGGATGTTAGAGAAAAGATCTTTCGTACAACCCAAGCAACATTTGTAACAGAGTTGCGAGTAGACATAGTACATGATCTGAAGAAACTAACTAGCTCTACAACTGTTGTGCATATACATCTACAGAATCATCCTCACTTTGCTGATACAAATAGCCTTCACAAATTTCTGCGGTGTTTTTTTTTTTTGTTTGGGGCGGGGGGAGGGGGAGGGGGTTGTTTCATTGTGTATTATATTGTTCAGGGTATTATTTCCTATGCTTGCGTTTCCAGGTTGAAGGTGTTTTGGTTGCAACAAATGCGTACTTGACCCCCTTTGAGCTTGTATGTGCGAAATGCAACTCTCCTGCTTCTGCTTTCATTTTGATAAGTGATGATACTATTGATTGTCTGTGATGCAGTGAAAAATGTCCATATATATATGAACATTGCCTCAATGTTTCTATCCGAACCGTGGGCAACACAACCATGCATTGTACAATTAGGCAATCTCTGTTACAAGATGTGCTTCCTGTGTTAGCAGAATTGTCGTATGAAGCATACCTACAGAAAAAGGAAAGAAGTGTCTACATGCTGCGTGACTTTCGGATACACAACAAATTTACCTTAAATGAGGACAATGCAATATTGCATATCGGCTAAAGAAAAAAAAAACAAGAAAAAAAATCATATCGAGCTTTGGCAGGAAACATAAATATCTCATGTGTCTCTGTAATATTTCTTCAACACCCAGATGAATGTTCGTTAGACTCGAGTACTTGAGAATCTAATTACAAATGCAATCGATGTTTTTATTTTGATGTTTTCTTGCTTCTCCCAGTAAGAATTTTGCAATGTGTCTCTGCAATATTTCTTCAACACCCAGATGAATGTTCATCGGACTCGAGTACTTGAGAATCTAATTACAAATGCAATCGATGTTGTTATTTTGATGTTTTCTTGCGTCTCCCAATGAGTATTTTGCATATTTGTTTCAGTATGCAAATAAAAGAAAAAAAAAACAAAAAAAAAAAACATGGTGGGTGGTTGTTGCTTTAATGGAGGATCCTGCACATTTTTTGGGTGCCCAAGTTCAACAATTGTTTTTCAATATTTAGCCATGACATGATTTCTACAATTTTCTTTCGGGTGCCCGAATAAAATAAAAATTTGTCTCCAACTATACATTTATGGTATGGTATCTGCATTTTCTTGATGCCCTAATTGAAAAAAAAAATAAGGAACTGAGCATGGATTGAAACATCATCTTGAGATATTCAGATCTCGCTATAGAAATTGCACGCACATAAGATTGTTTGGTCGAAAAATAATATCAAATTTTTTGATGCAAAGGTCGATGTGTTCTGCTCTACGGAACCTTGTGGGATCATGCTTGCGGCATGTTTGGAGTTTACTTGGTTCTTGGTTGTATGTTTTGTTTGTCAATTTGTATATTGCGGAACTCCAAGTGTTGTTTGGAGGACACTGAACAATAGAATTGCAATTTTTTAGCCAACCAACCCGCAAGTCCTCATGTCAATTTCCATAGCGTGGAACTCTGGGTGTTGTTTGTAGGACACAGAACTATAGAGGGCATGCTTTTCCCTTTAATATAACCTCCGTGATGCAAATGTAATATGTGGATCGTTTTAGCACTTTTCCTTGATCGATGAACTTGGTAAAATTAATCTCCTGGAATAATTTGAAATAAACGAATATATACCGTGCGAAGTCCAATGGAGCTATCATATCAACAAGAGGCCCTTAAAATTGAAATTGGTCATTGTTATACTTGCGGTGATAGAACTTAAAAAATCTTTGTTTTGTTTTCTTCATTTTTTTTAAATAAGAGATTTAACATCCTTTAATAATTTTATGTAATTAAATTGTACAATATCAATATTTAATATTAATAATTTAGTATTTGAAAATAATGTTTTTAGATAATGTTAGATAGATGATAGGGATCACCATCCGTTAACAATCGAAATTTTGAGCCCGCCAGCCCTGGAGTCCGTCTGTCGATTTGTATATCACGGAACTTCGAGTGTTGTTTGGAGGACACAGAACAATATAAGTGCAATGTTGAGCTAGCCAGCCCGCAAGTCCGCCTGTCAATTTGTATATCGCAGAACTGTGGGTGCTATTTGTAGGAAACGAAACAATAGATGCCAAAATTTGAGCCCGTCAGCCCGAGAACCCGCGATCCAAAAAGTAGCTAAGTATGGAATGAGGGATTTGTACATTCTCTATAAAATCTCATGTCCATACTATATAAAAGTACATATTTAGTATGTATTACTCATTTTTCGGAAAGTTTCTAGGTGCATAAGTTGGCGGGTTCACGTCTTTAGATTTCCACTTACTTTTATATCACCAGCCCGACCGACCGTTTCCCCGTTTCATATTGTACAAACTTTTTGGATCGTGGGTTTCCGAATAGGCGGGTTACTGGATAGGCGAGTTCAACATTGTATTTCCATTGTTTCGTCGCCTGCAAACAACACCCGGACTTCCGCGATCTACAAATTAGCAAACAAATTGAAATAAAAGAGTATATACTATGCGAAGTCTAATGGAACAATCATATGAACGAGAAGACATTAAAATTGAAATTCGTTGTTGTTATAGTTGCGGTGAAGCTAACAGTACAAAATTTTTACTTAAACATCCAAAAAATGATTTTCTTGTAACTTTTGGACGCTTATCTTATACAAATAGATCCTGAAAACTATAAACATTGCTCGTTGTATCTATTGCATGATTGAAGAACTTGTTAACATGTTTAATGCACTTCATAGTTACTGTTAAGACCATAAATGGGGCTTTCTTACAACAATTCCCATTTCCGAAAATTGCTATCTGCTTTCTTTTTTGCCCTCTACTTTCCCTTTCTGGTTACTTACCCATTTTTCGGAAAATGTCTAGGTGCGGGATTTGGCAGATTCACGTCTTCAGATTTCCATTGTTACTTTTATATCATGAGCCTGACCGACTGCTTCCCCGTTTCATATTGAACAAACTTTTTGAATCGCGGGTTCCTGCATAGGCGGGTTCAACATTGCATTTCCATTGTTCCGTCGCCTGCAAACAACACCCGAACTTCCGTGATTTATAAATTAGCAAACAAATTCCCCTTCATCTCGTTTGCTTTCACTTTCTGTTTACTTGGTCCTTTTTTCGAATGTCTCATGCTTTTATATACAACACTCCAAGTTCCGCAATATACAAATTTCTCTCTCAACATTGCGCTTCCATTGTTTCCCTACGTACAAACAACACCCAAAATTCCACGATATACAAATTGATGGTCGATATCTATCGCTGAGATACAATTTGACCATCGGCCCCTCACGTCTCCTAGGTATATCTTGTGACCCTTTTTTTTGTAACCCGCTCGACCACTTTCCATACTTGGGCATTTCTTGGAATCTGTTTTGCGGGTTGGCGGGTGTAGGAAATGTACAATGCTTTGTCGCTCTTCACCATCCCTGCTACCTTCGGACTTCTTTCTATATATGAAATTATTAAGCATTAATGCTAGTAGTTCATCGTGCAGGAACCGTTAAGATTGTCATTAATGTCCGGAAGGCCAGAGAAGAATTGTCATTACTACGAATTAAACCAAGATTTGCGGAGAAGAGTGTTATCATTTCCAAGTATTCATTTCAAACATGATGCAATCTCTTTCATGCGTCGACCGCTTGGCACCTTTGAGAAATCTCTAATTCTTAATCGCTCTTCGTCGTCACTGCCACCTTCGCACTTTTTTCTAAATATGTAATTAGTGAGATTTAATGGTAACAGCTCATTACGCACGAACCCTGGAGATTGTCATTGATCAGCGAAAGGCTCGAGGAGATCTTCCATTGATACACATTAAACCAGGATTTGCGGAGGGTTATATTATCCCTCCCTAATTTTCATTTCAATCATCGTCTAGTTCAAACGGAAATTCTCGTTAACTTGTGGCAACAGTTATGTCCAGATACAATAAACACCCTCGGGCATGATGGCTAGAGGTCCCAGTACTCTAGGGCATATTCTTACTACTCATCTCCCTCCGCCCATGAGCAAAAGAGGAGATGGTCCCTTGGTACACTGAGAGATATATTTCAAGCCAAAGAATTCCAAGGCAACCTTGCCTGCTCAGAGAACCTGCCCAATTGCATTGATGGATGGCGCAGAGGTTGATGCCATGGATTCCAAGACGGAATAAGAGGATTTGATGGATGATGATACGACAATGGATTATGGAAATGCAGAGATTGTTCCCACTCCTGCGCCCAAATTGAAATCAACCATAACGGGTAGAACTTCCCGGCTCAAAGATGGCGGTCCTGACAACACCAAAAGGAGTTTCAGAAAAGAAACCGACATTGAACGCAATAGCCGCTTTGCATCTCGAAAGTAGGAATTCCAGAGGTCCAAATTAGTCTGTTCTGGGCAGAAGTCTTTCACTATAAGGAAATGATATGTTGATGCTCCTAGAGATATATTTAAAGCCAAAAAACTATTCAATTGCAGGACTAATGTCTTGTTTTCTGGATATACAATTAACATCTTAGGGAATGAGGACCAGAAATCCCACTGGTGCAAGGAATATTCTTACTAGTCATCTCCTTCAACCCAGAATGGACTAATTTGGACCTCTGGAATTGCACGTGCAACTTGTGTCCCTGAAGTTTTCGACTATGGAGAGGCAGTTTCTTGGTGTGTCCTAACTTTCAGTTAAGGGCTATTCCATTTTCCCTGCAACGTTTTTTGTCTTCTTCCTCACGAGAAGCTTCTGAGAACTATCAATTTTACCACAGGATGATCCATTGAGGAGAAAACTGAAAGGATTTCCTAAAAAAAAAGGCATGGTAATCAGTTTTGTATGCATTTTGAAGATCATCTCGATGGCTCTTGCATGTTCTAGATCCCGTGCCTGTGTTTGTGGCAAATATGTTCAATGTTTTGGCCCAAAGAACTAGGTCCAATTTCTAAGGATAGATATACAGTGCTAAGTGTTTTTTTTTTTTTTTTTTTNTATGGATTTGTTATTAAAAAAAAATTCTTTGGAGTCTTAGTTGCCATTTCTTTTCTAGATTTAACGCCTCTTCTCATTGGCATGGTTCGGTAGTCTCATAGTTCTTCGATATTGTATTTTCTTAGGTAATTTGTTCTAAAATGGAGCATCTAACAATTATATGACAATGTACTATGTCGATCCATCAGGATTTTATGCAATCAAAAAATGAATTACACACAGTTTCAAACCAACGTTCAATTCTATTCGTAATGCAGATAGAAGATAGTAATACCAAATCACAATGTTGCAACAAGATCATCATTCTTGTTTCTAGACATGCAATTACTAATCCTTAATGATAGCAACCCATAATGCAAAAAGTTTGATACTTAAGTTAATATGTTACAATCATGGAAGAATGTATCAAGAACACACTTACACCCACAAGTTGCAATAAAATCTATTTTTCAACAAAGCATTTTCTGACAATTACTAGAAAATGATGGTTTTGCAACAATGAGACTTGTTTGAAACCAATTCGCGCTTACGAAAATTGCCCTCCGATTTTCTATTTTCCCACTCTTTTATCTCCTGTAGTTTCTCTTTTTGGTTACTTAATCATTTTTTTTTCTGAAAATGCCTTGATGGGCGGGTTGGCAGATTCACGCGTTTTCGACCGAGCGCTTCCCCTTTGTCTAAATTTCACTTTCCATTGTTTTGTCGCCTACAAATAGCACTCCGGCTTCTGCAATATGCAGATTTACTTCTGGACTCCCACATCATCCCCTCCTTCGTGTTACACATTTTGCACCAAAATGTTCTGATATATACAATTTGACAGTCGAGGCCTTACAACTCCTCGGGAACCTGTCACCCTATTTTGAAGCCCATCTGACCGCTTTCCACACTTGACAATTTCTTGCCATATCTTTGGCGGATCGTCGAGTTCGCAGGTTCAGGAAATTTCAAATTTCTAGATGTTGTTTCCTATGGCTACTACCTTCAGATTTCTTTCCAAGTATATGCAATGTGTATATAACTTATCCAACAACATACAGAAAAGAGCTTGTCAGGAAATGGAATATCTAATGTAGATTTGATACATTGGACCTTCTTTTCCCTCTTTTATACTTGACCAAATTTTTGTTTCTTTTTCCCCTCTACTCTCTCTTTCTCTTTACTTAGTCATTTTTCTGAAAATGTGACTCTAACCAACCAGTAGCCATTCGATGCCTAGGCACTTTTCAGATCGCAAATTCCCGGACACCTGGGCTCTATATTGAACTTCCATTGTTCCATTGCCTGCAAACAACACCTGGACCTCCTCCACGGGTTTCAAAATAGGCTAACAAGGGTTCCCTCATGTATGGATCCCTCATTCCATACTTAGCCACTTTTTGGATCGTGGGTTCTCGGGCTGACGGGCTCAAAATTGAGCCTCTATCGTTTCGTGTCCTATAGGTAGCACCCAGATTTTCACGATATACAAATTGACAGGCGTACTTGCAAGCTGGCTGGCTCAACATTGCACTTCTATTGTTTCATTTCCTCCAAACAACACTTGGAGTTCCGTGATATACAAATTGACAAGCGGACTCCAGGGCTGGTGGACTCAAGATTGCGATTGTTTATGGATGGAAAAGTATTAAAACGAGCCACATACTACATTTGTGTCAGAGTTTATATTAAAGGGAAAAGCATGTCCTCTATAGTTTCGTGTCCTACAAACAACACCCAAAGTTCCGTGCTATACAAATTGACAGGTGGACTTGCGGGCTGGTTTGCTAAAAAATTGCAATTCTGTTGTTTCGTGTCCTACAAACAATACTCGGAGTTCCGCGATATGCAAATTGACAGATGAAGCATACAACCAAGAACTAAGTAAACTCCAAACAAGCCGCAAGCAAGAGCCCACAAGGTTCCATAGAGCAGCACGCATCGACCTTTGCATCAAACAATTTGATATCATTTTTGGATCGAACAATCTTATGCGCGTGCAATCTCTATAGCGAGATCTGAATATATCGCACTCCCACATCATACCCTCTTCCGTGATACACAGTTTTCACACAAAAGTTCCAAGACCTACAATTTGACTTCGGGTCCTCGCGTCTCCTGGGGACCTATTGTCACCCTGTTTTTAAGCCCCTGCGTTGGCTTTCCATATTTCGCCATTTCTTGGAATCTCTTTCGTGCCTCCAGTTCCATACTTACCCGAATTTTTTCGCTTGCGGATTCCTGGACATGCGGACTAGACTTTCAGTGTTTCTTGACCTGAAAACAGTCCCCCCCCACTTCCAAGATATAGAAATTGACTTCCAGACTCCTACATCAGCCCTCTTCCGTGTTACACAGCATGCACTAAAATTTATGATCAATACAATTTGACCGTCGAGCCCTCATGTCTCCTCCAGGACCCCGTCTGCCCGCTTTCCACAATCATTTCTTGCAATCTCTTTCGCGGATCGTCGAGTTCGCGGGTTCAGACAATTTCCAATTCCTAGTCGTTGTTTTCTGTGCCTACCACCTCCACACTTCTTTCCAAGTATATGCAATAAGTATATAACTTCTCCAGAAACATGCACAAAATTTCTTGCCAGGAAATGGAATATCTATTACATATGTGAATACATTAGCCCTTCTTTTCCATCCTCTATACTTAACCAAATTCCGTTTCTCTTTTCCTTGTACTTTATCTTTCTCATCACTTAGTCATTTTTCCTACATCAACCCCTCTTCTGTGTTACACAGTATGCACTCAAAATTTTCGATCAATACAATTTGACTGTCGACGCCTCATGTTTCCTCGAGAATCCTTGTCAGCCTATTTTGAAACCCATCCAACCGCTTTCCATGGCCATTTTTTGCAATTTCTTCGCGGATCATATTCCTAGTCATTGTTTTCTGTGCTCGCCACATTCGCACTTATTTCCAAGTATATATCTTGCCAGGAAATGGGATATCTATTACATATGTGAATATATTAGCCCTTATTTTTCGTCTTCTATGCTTAGCCAAATATCTATTTCTCTTTTCCGTGAACTTTATCTTTCTCGTCACTTATTCGTTTTTTCAAAAATGTCTCACTGCGTGGGTAGGCAAACTTGCGGGTTCCCATTTGCACTTGTGCTCTTATATCGTGACATTGACCGAATGCTTCCCCATTCCATACCTAGTCACTTCTCCGAATGCGGATTCCCGGTAGG
Organism: Picea engelmannii; assembly: GCA_009831015.1. Lineage (NCBI taxonomy): Eukaryota > Viridiplantae > Streptophyta > Pinopsida > Pinales > Pinaceae > Picea > Picea engelmannii. Next base: position 145,484 of record ML801439.1, on the reverse strand, counting down.
CGGGCTCTAGATTGGACTTCTATTATTCCATGACCTGCGAACAATACCATGACTTCCGCGATATACTAATTTACAACCGGAATTAGATCATACTGTCTTCCGTATTACAGTCTACCTATCATGCCCTCTTCCGTGGTACACATTTTGCACTGAAAACTTTCAAGACATACAATTTGATTGTTGGGTCCTCACGTCTCCTATGGAACTATTGTCACCCCATTTTGAAACTTGTCTGTCCACTTTGCATACTTTTCCATTTCTTCGAATTTCTTTTGTGGATCGTCAGGTTGGCGGGATCAAGAAATATCCAATTCCTAATCGTTGTTTACTGTGCTCGCACCTTTTTGCAATTAGAAATTATATATAAGATATTATTTCTAAGTATGCATTAACAAGTTTTAATGCTAAACCAGGATTTGAGGAAATCTCCCATTAATACGCATAAAACCAAAATTTCTGGATGGTTATGTTATCCCTTCTGACTGTTAATTTCAAACATCATGGAATGTCATTTGCGCGTCATCGGTTTGGTCCGTTCACGAAATCTTCAATCCTCAATTCTGAAAACGAGTCTGACCGATCATTTCCCTATTCCATACTTAGCTACTTTCTTGGAATTCTGCAAATATACAAATCGACCGTTGAACTGCCCCATCATGCTCTCTTCCGTTTTACACGTTTTGCAGTCAAAAATTTTAATACATAAAATTTGACCGTGGGACACTCACCTCTCCTGAGTATCCCCCGTAACCCTATTTTGAATCCCGTCCGACCACTTGTCAGACCTTGCCATTTGTTCCTTGCTCTCCCTCGTCTTCGTGACCTTCACACTTGTCTATAATAAAAAAATATTTATATATATATATTGTACATTTTGCACTGAAAATTTCCAAGACATACAATTTGACTATCGGGTCCTCACGTCTCCTGTGGAACTATTGTCACCCCATTTTGAAGTGCGTCTGTCCGCTTTCCATACTTCGCCATTTCTTTGAATTTCTTCCGTGGATCGTCGGGTTGGTGGGTTCAAGAAATATCCAATTCCTAATCGTTGTTTCCTGTGCCCGCGCCCTTTTGCAACTAGAAATTACCAATTATATATCAGATCTTATTTCTAAGTATGCAATTAGCAAGCGTTAATGCTAAACCAGGATTTGAGGAAATCTCCCATTAATACACAAAACCAAAATTTTCAAATGGTTATATTATCCCTTCCGAGTGTTAATTTCAAACATCATGGAATGTCAGTTACACGTCGTCGGGTTGGTTCGTTCTCGAAGTCTTCTATCCTCAATTCTGAAAATGAGTCCAACCGACCGTTTCCCTATTCCATACTTATCCACTTTCCCGGAATTTCGCAAATATACAAACCGATTGTTGAACTGCCCCATCATGCTCTCTTCCATTTTACACGTTTTGCAGTCAAAATTTCCGAAACATAAAATTTGACCGTGGGACACTCGCCTCTCTTGAGTATCCCCTGTAACCCTATTTTGAATATCATCCGACCGCTTTTCAGACCTTGCCATTCGTTCCTTTCTCTCCCCCATCTTTGTGACCTTCGCACTTGTCTATAATAAAAAAATGTTTTAATATATATATATATATATATATATATATTGTTTCTAAGTATGCAATTAGTGACATTTAATTCTAACAGCTCATCGTGCAAGAACCGTATGGATTGTCATTGATGGGTGAAAGGCTTGAGGAGATATCCTATTAATACACATTAAACCAAGATTTGTGGAGGGTTATATTATCCCTTCTGAGTGTTGATTTCAAAATCATGAAATGTCGTTCGCACGTCGTCGACTTGGCACGTTCACGAAACCTCCAATCCTTAATTTCTCTTTGTCGTACCTGCCACCTCCACACTTCTAAATATGCAATAAGTAAGTTTTACTACTAACAATTCATCATGCAACACCCATATAGATTGTCATTAATCAACGAAAGGCCCAAGGAGCTTTCCCATTCATAAGCATTTAACCAAGATTCTGCGGAGAGTTATATTATCGGCTCCAACTGTTCATTTCAACCATCGTCTGGAGAAAACCAATGTTCTCATAAACCTATGGTATCATCTCGACAACATTTCTGTGGAGATATAGTGAACATCTTTGGGCGCGAAGACCATAACTTCCAATGGTCTAGGGCATATTCTTATTACTCAACCCCTGTTGCCCATAACGAAGTAATTTGGACCTCTGGGATTGCTCGTGTAGGCTGTGTCCCTGAAGCTTTTGACTGTAAGGAGCTGGTCTCTTGGTGCGCCGATAAATTTATTTCAGACAAAAGAATTATTCCACTGCGGGACCGCTCTTTTGTTTCTTTGTCACCTCAGGTCTTCCGCCAAATGTTAAGATTGTCAGAGCCAACATTGACTTTCAAAGGAGAAGATTCTAAATAGTTCCTAGAAAAGCATAATAACGGGTTGGACCTCTTTCCCGATTTATTGAAAGACCCGATGGTAGTTCCTGAAGATATCACAAGCTTGCAGGTTAGTTCATTTAGAAATCCATTCCGCGAAATTCCCTGGTTGTTTACAAGAATAACGAGAAAGGAGTCCACAACAACTATTTCCCTGATGGCTCTTTATATTTTGTATTTCACAGTCAAGGAAAAAGCCATTTTTTATTGGGGCAAGTTAATTTCCCATGAAATTTGTTCCCAATTTTCAAGATTCAAAAGGGAAAATAAATTGTATATGTCATCCTACATAGTTTTTGCGATAGCACACTGCTGCCAGTTTCCAGAACTGTCTCTGTCCAAGCATATCAACTGGGAATTCGACCCAGTAATGTTTTGGTACCAGGCCTTGTGGAAGCACAAGGCCTCCCACTGTTTTTATGAGGCTTTTAATGGCTTCGTGTCTGTTTTGAAAGTTTTGTTGTTAGGAGAAGATGCTCCCCGCATATCTGAACAGGAAACCAGTTTTTTGGACAGGAAGGGGACACTTGAACATTTGGATAATTACACTGTGATAAGGATTTTTGGCTCTAGGGAAAAACCTTCTCTCCTTCCATGTCACATTATGGACATAATGTTTGTTACAGAAATAGCACGAAAATTCAACTACTGGTTGCATCTATTCCAAGAGAAGAGAAACAAATAGTTCATTCCTCTGCCTTGGAAAGTCGGGGACTTCGTGTTGAAGAATGTCAACAAAATTGATGAATTTGCAGCGCATTCTAACAACTTGAACTTGAGATATGTTGAAATCCTAGGATGGTTCGACCTCGATAAAAATTTTCTACAACATTTACAAACACTTGGCTTCGACAATTGTTTTTTCAAAAAACACCTGACCGAAAACAGAGACACTAGCGACAATGCTCCTACTTCTGATGTCGACGACCTAGAAACACTGCAAAGAAGCACTAAATTACACAGGCAATAGAGAAAATCCCATGGTGATAAGAGTGTTCAATCGGCGAATAACACTCCCAAAAGTACGACATCCCAGAGCATCATTCCAACGACCCACCATAGCAACAAAGAAACTCAGAGTTCTTCAAACGAAGGAGGAGATAACGACCCTCCTCACTCTAAAATTGATAGTTCTCACAAGCTTCTAGTAGGTAAGAAGAGAAAAAAAAATGTGGGACAGGCGGAAGAGCCCGAAATTCAGATTGAGAACATGGAACTTGAGCCTGATATGGATAGCGTACTCCGCTACCTTGATCATCCCATTAGACACGATCCAACATAGTCATCTAATGGACATATCTAATACTGAAAATTTTGACGAAGATGAATCCTTCGTGTTCCAGAGCACTGTTTTTGACAGCCAGTCCAAAAAATTGATTATTGAAAAAAAAATGTAAAAGTTAAGAAAGAAAAATTTCGTTCAGAGGTTAACCTTGCAAACATGTGGCCGTCCCAAATCTGTCAACTTCACATAGCGAGCGGAGATGCACTTCATGATTCCATTGGAGGCATTGAGGCCGAGAATGCCAGACTAAAGGACCGAGTCAAGGAATTGGAAGAGGCTTTGATTCTTATGCCATTGTTTGCCAATCCTTTGGCAATAGCCATGCCTACCACCCCTGTAACCAAGTTAAAAGGATCCTCCAGCCTGCTCTCATCCTGTAGAGGATATGTGGAGAATAATATCAAGAAAAGAATGGAACCGGCTACTGAGGCATGGGAAACATCACAAACCATGATTTCCCTTGGAACCAGGGCACATAATTTGCTCAAACATTTGCAGGTGAAGTTAAAAGATGAAGAACATTTCTATTTAAACACGGTCCTTCCTTTTGGCACCATTGTCAACAACATGACATAAACAAGAAGAAGACAACAAGATCTTCCATCCAAAAACCGGATCGGTCAATTAAATTCATGCTGGAAAGAAAAAGCAAAGAACTTGCATATCATTGTTCAGTCATGTAAACAAACCATATCAAATAAAGAAAAATTATTCGCAAAGTTGTCCAGAATAAACTTAGCCGAAAGGACCAACGAATTCCAACACCCGAACTTAATCGTCAACTCCTTTCCCTTAACTAGGCAAGACTTCGATAAACAGGTTGATATGTTTAAGGCATTGTCTTTGGAAAAGTTTTGCATCATCCTTGACTATGGTCAAGATGACGTCGACGACTGACTAGTCGACTATTCAGTACAAAATGAAGAAATTGATCAGGCTTTGCATAATCTTTCTATCAACTTCGGAGAATTAGAAAACAAAATTTTCAACATAAAAATACAGAATGAGATCAACGTCGCCCCAATGAGAAGCTACATTGAAAAATGGATCGAAAGGGAATTGAAGAAGGCCGCCGACGAAAGGCAACAGGCAGTTTCCACGATTCCAACAGTCGTCGACGACGTTAATGAAAAGGCATCCGTAAGAAAATAAAAAAAAAGGTCATATGTACCATCACTGTAAGTCTACTGATTGCATCCTGCTTTGTTTATCAACCCAGTTATTCCACTTCTTTAAATATAAATGTCTAGCCAAAGACTGATACCTTTCAATTTTGTGTTTTCAGGTATTGCACTCTATCGTCCCCCACTTCTTCTTTCTACATTCCTGTTTCTTGTACATATTTATCTTATGATCCGCGAGAGCCCCAATCCCAGTTTATATGACAAACACATTGAAATTTCCAGGAATATGTAACGGACTTTTATTTTTTGATATATTTCAAATAAAACTATTTTTTATCTCCTTTTATATTTATGTCCTCATACATTTTTATCTTTCATTAGTCTATATGACAAATGCATTTAAATTTCTAGGAACATGTAACTTTTTTAATATATTTCAAACTAAATTTCTTTTTTATCTCCTTTCATATTTGTGTCGTCATAAATTTTTATCTTCTACTATGCACAAATTGTATTTTGTTATATACTTTCAAAAAATAAATGGGGCTCTAGAGGCCACGTGTCATTTACTGCATGGATACTACATGTGCTTCATGTTGCTTGCTACATCTCCGCTGTAGTTTCCATCTGCCTCCGCTACTTTTTTTTATCCCAATTCAACCTGACAGGGACTACGCTGCCACACAACCTTGTTAAATTAAGTGTTGAAAAGTGTTTTATGTGATATTTTTAATAAATAAAAAATTAACTAGTTTATTTTAAATTTTAAGGAAGTAGTTTCATGGTTAATTTTTAGTGTTGATTGTTTTTATTTTAAGTTTCACTTAATATTTTATTAGATTAAATGTTAAATAAGTTTATAAATATTAGTTTTTAAGGGTTTGGGTTGAGTATTTTGAACTTCAAGAAGTTTTATGATCATTTTGAATGCTTTTCTCAATAACCCTACTAAATCATAAACCAACAAATTTACATTACATACCATTTACAAAAGCAAAAATTTCCCACAAAATTTTGGATGTGTATATATATAATTAATTTTAATATATTAATAATATATAAATTAATACTTTATGTATTACATTTGGATGAAAAAATTAAAACTAAAATTTTATTAAGATGAAATATATTTATTGTTATGTCGAAGGTATATTTAGTGTTAGGTTTTGTAGAAAACCTGTCCACTGGTTGACAGGGTTTCAGAAACAACCATCATTGTTCATTTATGCCATTCTTAAAAACCACCCATCCAATTTTGAATCCATCTCCTCTTGACACGTCATCTTTATTATTGACTTCCTTTCCAGGGTTGTTTTGGATATTATTATAATATTTTCTGTTATCTTTACAAATTTTCCATGGCATCATAGGGTTGTGTAAACTTGCGCTGCTATTCTACTTGACGTGAGATCCACGGCTCTTTCATTCAATGTATCTACCATTTCCCTGACATTATTCCTCTTTATGTTTATGTTGGTTTATAAATACATCTCAGATGGTACATGCCAGCGGGCATACCTAAAGCCAACATAAACATTTAATCATAATTACGTTAATCTAGCCTACATTACCTAGCCTGCGTAATGATTTGATGTTCATTAAAAAAGAGGGTTGTGACGGATGCTATTTATGGTAGTTCACTATCTTATGGGAGGAGGATGTCTTGAGGTGCATTTATCTATACCATGTATGCTTGCCTATTAAGTTTTAAGTTTTATATCATGTATGCTTGCCTATTAAGTTTTAAGTTTTAACCTTATAAGTCAAATGTTCAATGTAAACGTCTATTTTTTCTCAAAGACTGAAAAAACAAGAAATATATTTTTTTAATAAGATATATGGGGCTTTAGATTTAAATTAATAAAAAAAGAAAAATTATGAAAATAAAAATGGTTTAATATTAATAAATGGTTATATACTTTTAAGAAAAATTGGAAAAATAAATATTATATAGATGTATATTTAAAAGATAAAGATTTTAGCCCTCGGATGGGGTGCCACGTAGTAAATGGGAGCCACACGGTATGATGTCGGGACGCAATATTAATGCATCCACCGGCGACCATCCCCTCAGCCATTAACACACCATGGATCGACGCGGCCTTACCCAAGCGATGAGCCCCTTCGCGCAAGTGAATAGTACCAGGCACCAACGCACTCAGCATCAAGCCTTAATGGCTATGGCGGTCGCGGTTGCCCTCCTCCTTATCACCGGAATTGATAAAACAGAGCGGCATTTGTCCATAGCAGAGTTCATTCCTCCGGAGCAACAACAGTTAATTCCACCGGAGCAGAGATTTTAGGTCTCGTCGAAGCTCTGGAGAAGAGCAGTCCATTCGCAAGGAACCCTGGTCATCTCCAGGGTCTCCACCATGCCCAGAGCACGAGGAAAGCCGCGCAGGGGTGCCGCTTGGTACACGGCCGAATCTCGACGCCAGAGACAAAAGAAGTTTGAGAAGGCATTGGCCATGGCGTCCATCCAAAGGTGCAGGAAACCACGAACACCTCCTATGGCGTACGTGGAAGAAATCACCTTGGAGGACGCCATGCAGAGCTATCCCAAGCTCCCCCTGTTCACAGTCCCAGACAATTGGAACCCACCCACGGAGTTTGGCCTGGAAGACAAGCCTCCGCCTGCGGGCACGCAGCCTGGTTCCAAAGCCAACAGTCCAGAAGAGCATTACACCACCTGCTTTGTCGAAGAAGAGACCCCTCCTGGTGCACCCATGGAGGCGGCGACCCGGCGCCTCAATCGCTCGGTGCAGACAAGTAAAGACACAATAGAACCCATACACCCCGCTCCCATCGACAACCATGGGCAGGAGCAGCCATGCTTCACCGACTCGAGGTACCTCGCTCTCATCTTCGAGCTAAGGAGTTTGTTGGACGACCAGATCTTTCGCCTTGTCAGAATTGATCAATGGCTTGACATGCTCTTCGCGGCCGACTCCAGAACTCTTCCACAGCGGAAATGCCCAACGTGTGTGCAAACTTACGTGCTTCCAGTAAGCTGGCAACAACATGGGGACGAGGAGGAGCGTACAGGCAAAAAGATTCAATGATGTTCTTATTTAGGAATCTCTTTTACTGCTCTGAACTAAGTTTTGGTCCAGTTGGTCTTTAGTTTTCTTACAACTAGTTTATGGCATATAGTTTAAACTTCTTATGTGACAGTCCTAGTTTCCTTCGGGCAGGACGGAACCATGTCTATTTTGTTAGATGGGAGACACATGGCACAGGATGCCCAGCTGTCTCGGTTTCCTGTTTAGGCGGGACAGCTGGCATCGCAAACATTTATTGTACCTTGATTATGATAATATAATAGGTTCC
>ML801439.1:125344-136871 GCA_009831015.1 Picea engelmannii | reverse complement strand
TAACTAAGACAATTCAAAGAATGAAATTGTTAGAAATGACAAAGAAATTTTGAAATTATGAAATGACAATCAAGTAGTGTAAATGTGTTATCCATTAATGAAAGATAAAATACATTTTCAAACCAAGGTTGAATTAAAAATAGTAAATGAAGGGATTGCTAAAAAACTTGAAGAGGAAATTTGTCCCTAGGTTCAGGAAACTCTAAACATTGATGAAGTGAAATTAGAAATGTAAGCAACAACTCATGGAAGAAATAAGTTGATCAATATGTCACCCTTTAACTTCTGAATGAGAAGAAAGAAATGATATAAGGAGGTCATCGAAAAATAATCAAGGAAGTTGATATCCTCTTGAGGTAAAAACAAAAATAGAAAATAGAAAGAAAGAATTTAATAATATCCCCCAAATAAATGTGAATGAAGAACAAGCACATAAGATAGAGCAAGATAATAAGGGAGAAGAAAAGATTGAAGACATGTTTGAAGACAAAAGAAAGTCCTACAAGGGTTGGCATAAGAAATATATGTTGGCATAAGAAATATATCCAACAGATGAAACATGAGAGAAAAAAAATAGGGAAATTTCATTATTGTGTTTCATCATGTGTAAATCATTTAACTACAAATCTTTGAGTACAAAGCTTTTCAATAAGGGTACTATGTTAAGACCTTAATGAGAATAAATAAAAGATCAGATGAATATGTAAATAGTAGGTCAGACATTAATAAGACATTTGGGAGTCATGTTTCACATGCATATTTTGTATATATTATATGTATACAAGTTATTATGATTTATTGGATATTGAGTTTATAACATCAATTCAATATTTTACACCACAAGTAAGTAGATAAATATATTATTTTCACAATATTTATGACAAATAAATTCATTTGTAAATTGTAATGTTGATATTATTACATAAATAACATTACATTTATTATATATTGAATTTTATAAACTTATTATATATTAAATTTTATAAACTTAATATATATTAAATTTTATAATACTATTATCAATTTTATAATACTATTATCTTGTATTGATCAAGTATAATTTTAAATATATAAATATTTATATACATATATATGAAAAAGAAATATATAAAAATAAAAATTAACATATATAAATATATCATTATATAAAAAACTATTATTCTTATAATAATAGTATAAGATTTTATCTTTAAATTTTTATATTTGTAGTACTAAATATTATATATTTTAAATATAAATATATATGGAAGAATAATATAAACATATTTATATATATGGAAGAACAATATAAACTTTATAAATATAAAGTATATAAAAAATAGAGGAAATATATAAACTTAAAATATGTATTTAGAGACGTGTATAGAGGGAAGATAGATGGTGTTTTAGGGGCTTTATGTATGGTCTTCGCTTATGGATAGTAGTGGGTAGAAAGGGTTGAGGTAAAAGGTTGCAATGTCAAAAGTTGTTTGTCTACTCAATGAACAGAGTGGTGAACCTCCATGTTTCTATGTTTCCTTTATACAAGTTGAGACACTTTGGGGGCATGAGCCAAACATCACCCAAATAGTGAACCAACTCGGGGCATGAGCCAAACACTCAACTTCAAATACATTCATTCTAATTACAATATTTGTATAATCTTAATTAACAACATTAATATGAAACGCCCCTTAAAGTTTTATAATCTCAATTAACAACATTAATATGAAACCTTCTTAATTCCCTTGAATTACTTTGGCATTTCCATTCGCCCACTTAGGAAGTATGCTAGTTTATTCTTAAATATAAACCATATTTTACGATGTAATATTAGATTTTGTATTTTGATTTAGTGGTGTTAAAGGGGATTTTGATCCTCCATCACAACTCCTAATAAGGATGATACAACTTGATTAAATATAACCCTATTCCCCCCTAAACAAATTCCAATACCAATTTTTTATTTTATTATTATACTACCTCCGTTGCAGTATATAGCGTTGAGTTTTCTTTGACTTTGTATTATTTGTGTGTTGACTTTAAAATTTCAGCTAAAATCTAATGTTCAACATAATAAACTGAAAACATAAAATTTTGTTATAATTAAAAAATATTTAATATTTTTTTTAACATTTGATTGGTTCATAAGTTTTATGCGTTATTGCAAACTTCACATACATCGAGATTTATCATTAATAAATAAATTAATATTCTATCTACCTATATATCTTCTACGTACTAATCTGTGTCGCCATTTATTTTTTTCGTATGTAACGCCTATCGTAGAGTGCGGCATCATGCGCCTTGTGTCTCTTTGAATAGCCTCTTCACGACCAACCCATTCACCATGAAACACTCCAGTGATAATATAAAAGTTAGAAATGGTAATACAAAAGTTTAAAATGAATTTTGTTTTTCATTAATATTTAATAAAAAATAAATAAAAATAAGAATATATTTTAATTATCTTATATATTTGGAAAGATAGTTTAATTATATTTAAACATTAATTATATATTTTTTTTATTAATAATTAATAAAAAAATAAAAAATATTTCTGAATTATCTTACATATTTGGAAAGGTAGTTTTATCATATTCAAACATTATACTATTAAACATTAGATTAACCAAGACAATAACATACATAAACATATATAGACCACTGTTTTGCATAGATCTGAATAAATTTTATTGTATTAATTTTGAGAGGCAGTATATTGTAGCCTGTTGCACTTGTTAAAGTAGGGTGTAATATTGAAATTAAGTCCTACACGTAAAATAGAAAGGAGCCATAAGGAAAGGGCATCGGGCAAGAGGCTTCTTGAAGTTGTCGTCTTCATTTTGGTTGGTCATGAGAGTATGGGAGAGAATTGTCAAATATACGTTGAATTTCATATATGTCGAGCTTTATCTTTACGAAGTTAATTTAATGCTAAAACAGACTTATTCACGAGTTGAGCAAAAATGTTTTAAGCTTGAAATCTGTATTAAAATTGTAGTTTAGTTTGAGATTTTAGTGGTAGAATAGTATGCCGTAGTCTAAACTTCTTTTTATGAAATTATTATTTTTTAATGATATTTTTCGGGGATATTTGTTTGAGTGAAAAATTGTTAGATCCACAGATTAGAGTGATTATTTCTATATAATCCAAGTGCCCTAAAGATTTTTAAGAATGTTGAATCAATTTATATCGTTGGATTTCGGCGAAAAAAAACCATTTCGTAGAATAGTTAGACAACCCCGAATAATACTATAGTCATGAATTAGATATATAGAATAAATAAGTTAGTTTGAGTGTTATAAGTGAGGGATTATTTATTTGTTTGAGTGAATGGTGGTAGTGGGTGTTATTTAAATTTACATTTAATATGGGTTATTAGATATTTTTTCAATTTTTCACTGCTTCATCACTGCATCCAATGTTTGTATACCTTAAATTTTATGGTAGAGATATGGCATAATCTCTGGGATTTGCGAGGAGTGAGCTAATTAGCATCATTTACCATTGTCATGTCATAACTCATTCTTGTGAATGACATTCTCCACTATGGATGCCATCAATTGGGATTTGCGAGGAGTGAGCTAATTAGCATCATTTACCATTGTCATGTCATAACTCATTCTTGTGAATGACATTCTCCACTATGGATGCCATCAATTGAGTGGTAAATTACTCTTTGACATCCATTTGACATGTTTAATTTTTATGTAGTTAAGTATTGAGCTAGCATTCTAGATGTATTTACATGATGAGTTACCAAATGATATAGTCAAGTTAACGATATGTGCTTAGAGAGTTTAGAGGGTACTTAGGTCAATTTTGACCTGTGTTGGTTAATGAAAGCAAGTGAGTACATCACAATAATTTTTTTTATCTGTAATCAATGATATGGATTATATGGTGTATTATCACTATCACACAATTTTTTTCCAAAGCAAGAAAAAGGCTACAATACTCAAGGCTATCAATCCATTCTTTGTTGATATCATCTCAAGATCCTAATGTGTAGCTACATCATCAAACCTGGCCACCTAAAATAACCCACTAATGATTCATAAGGGTAGAATTCTACTTTTTCTAGACGCTTGTGAGTCCTACATTGTTAATTTGTTTTCGTACATTTGAGAAAGATGAATTCTTAGCCAATCAAAAGTACTTTTAGGTTCTACTGCAGGACTCAAAGATGGTTCCAGCCTAGATAGTATCCATAAAAAGATTAGTATCATATATTGTTATCATCAGGTCTATAACAATAGGGTCCTCAATTACAATTTAACTTTTTATCGAAAAAAAAACTATCCAACAAATAACAATAAAATATTACCACATTTCTTTTCTATTTTTTTTACCTAATATTATTGTCTTATTATTTTATATTTTTGTATTATCTGACATTCCACTTGAAATAAAAACCCAAATATAAGATATCATCAAAACCCAAATATAAGACATCATCTCTAAAGAATAAAAAAGGAAAGAATATTTATTGTAAATTCAATTAGATTTTATCATCCGAAAAAAAAAAGTCGTTTTCCAAGCTGAATTATTGATATGGTATAAAATCCCAAATATAAGACCTCGTCTCTAAAGAATAAAGCAAGTGATAAGAGAAAATGCTCATATCACATCAAAATGTTTAACATGGTACATGAAAACTATAATAAGATAAATAATATACATAAAACATTCGAAAAAAATAAGATGATCATCCACTAAAGGTGGGTGGGTTGTTTATTTTGTCAAATATAAAAGATACGGGATTTATGATGGGGCAAGTGGAGGGTTATTAGTCCCCGTCGAAGGCAAAGTGAGTATAGCATTTGATTCGTAGTTGACTTTGTATTAATTTGTTGTATTACTATATATATTTTTCCAATTTTTAAGGTTTAACATAGAGAATTCAAAATTTTATTTTTTATATAATTAAAAAAAAAAAATCTTTGAAATTTTATTTTTTATATAATTAAAAAATCTTATTTTTCATTATTTGATTGGATAATAGATTTGAGGGTTTTATTACAACCTTTTCTATACCCAATGTTTTATTATTTTATTCTTCCTAATGTTTTATCCTAATGTTTTATTTTTGCCTCTTCCTAAAGTTTAAAGTTTATGTTGTCAGTGCCCATTAACACCTCTGCACGCATTTCTCTCAGTGCATTGACATCAATGTCAGGGTTGAAAAATGTGGCCACTGTTTCCATTGCCTTCACCAATTTTCCACTGCCTTCAAAAGAGAACCTCAACAGATCCATACCACCTTGTGCACAGGAGAATCAACCACATCGACCTGTAAGAGACTGGGGAGTGCATAGAACTTTGCAAATCCTCAACTTGCATTCAAGTGTTAATGGAAAGCTGGCTACTTCTTGGTCAAGAGAAGCAAACTAACTGCTACATACATTAGTGGTTGCTAGCAAGTTGGATTCTTCTTGATCAAGACCAAACAAGTTGCTACATATACAACTCAATCAATTGAATAATGGACATATTAATCAACAGAATCAAACATATTAATCAAGATAATAATTGCCTTCTATGCCTTTGCTTTTCTTGTCTCACCTGCCCTTGGAATTGTTTCTGTTGGATATGGAACTGTGCATACCTATATGATCTGGGATTGGAAATGGTCGAATAGAAAAATAAATTGTTGAAATGACTGTTGTTGGTTGGGATGTTGGGTCTTGAAATGCCAACATTTGCATCTTTAACTACTCGTACAGTTGTTATTTCAACATCGATCATAGCAACATGCATTTTGCTAATGAATTGGTATGTACACAACATAAAATAACTCCAAGTATCAAGAGTACAAATTCAACGCATTGGCATAGATGGCGATAGATCCAACTTTGGTAGAGGACATCGTGGACCGCCTTCTGGGTGTAAGGTCCGGAGGCTTTAGACCTGCCCAAAATCATGGATAGATTAGGCAGTGATGCCAAGCCTGCAAACATTTTTTTGTCACAACCCTATCTATTAGAGCAACTATGCCAAGCCTGCAAACAATTATTTTTTTGTCACAACCCACTCTATTAGAGCTTGAAGCGCCCATCTGCGGTATGTTTTGTAGATGTAATTTTTTTTTTTATTACAGGGAGCCAAACGTTAATTTTGAGAAATTGGTGAGTGGAAATTTCTTCATATTCAAAAAAATGACAATTGCTAACCAAAGGTAGTGGGTTCAGTTATAATAGATATGAAATGAAATTATATTCCTTAATATCCATCCTAGCTAACTGGGTCATAAGATTTCAGTGATTTTTTTGTGTATTCTTTCTCTCAATATATGTTACATAATGCATAATAATTGCAAGTATTTGTATAGTAATAAATAACAAATTAAAGTTTTGAGATAACTATCTTCACCAAATGCACTAAAATAATGTCTGACTGAGATGTTATGATAATGAAGTGGTTTATCCTTTATAACTAATTGCAAATTGTAAAGGGATATTTGAGAGAATGAATAACATCCACTAACTTAGTCGCATATTCGGTTGTGGAGTTTCCATCCAAAGGTGAATATGAATTATATATCATGATATATCATTTTTTGGAATACCCACAGTCATATGTCACAATGATTGTCCTAAACTTATTTGAAAAGTTTGAGCTGAAACTTCCATAGACCCTGGAGATTTAAGTTATGTTTTTTTTTTTACTTTTTTGAAATGTAGGTAGCACATTACAGGGTCCTTTCTTATACATATCATTTTATTGCTAATTTCCTAACATTGTCGATCAATTGTTGAATGAACTATCTAGTTGCCAAAATAATTTTAACGTAGCAATATGTATTCCATCATATATAACTAGTGGGAAAGTGGTTATAATAAAATTATTTTTAATGAATTCTTTTGTTTCAAATAAAAAATGAGCATTTTTGTTTAGAGATGAATGGAAATTATATTGACAATGTGTATATTCAAATCATATATTTGATATTACAATGGTCCAGAAGCATTTGAAGTGGCCTTCCTGGGTCTTTCAGGGTTATGAGTCTGCACCTCTGTTACATCCTTCCAGGGTTATTAGTTTGCACCTCTGTTACATCCTTCCAGCTTAGGTCTGGATCGTCCAGTTTTGGAGGTAGGATTTGATTGTTTCTTTCCCCCTCACCACCTATCGTATTGTCAATGTTGTGTCTCTTATGTCTAATGGAAGAATAACAATGCAAGGTTTCAAAAAAATGTGTGGGGACCTTAAGGGTGCGTCGTTCGGGTAGCTTCCCCGTCATTCCCAAAAAAAAGTCCTTGCTCAACAACCTTGCTGCAATTTGAGACCACCTGCATAGAGTTGCCAATCATGTCATTTATTTTCCATGTTAACGGACGGATGAGCAAGGAATACAAACAGACAGATGAGCAAGGAATACAATGCTTTTAATTTATGTTCAAAGAAAATAAAGAAATTAGCGAAGAGATAGAAACTTGCTCCCAATAATGGATTGTAAGTGTATGATGATTTGCTCTTCTCCACGTGAAAATGAACCTCGTTTAAGGCCCGGTTGTAAATAGTTAATCCATCGCATCCTACAACTCTTTCCACATATCTGCAAACCACCTTGTTTAAGGCCAAGCCGTAAATAGTTAATCAATCGCAACATACAACTCTTTCTGCATATCTGCACACTTGTACAAATATCTATGGATTATGTAAGGTAGCTAGAGAGGTAGTGGGGAGGCCCAGAGGGCCCATAGTGATAATAGTGGAGGCCATTCAATGTAAGGTGGACTAGGTCCACTATATTATTAAATAAGGCACACTATGGTAGTTAGATATAATAAATCGGTAGTTAGATATAATAAATGTAAAATGGACTTCTTAGAAGGTTCTACTTCTAGAAGATTCCTCCTCTAGAATGTTCTTAGGTGATGGTAGCACTATATAAAGGGGTTCAAGCAATGTAATGGGATATGAAGAGAAGTATTATGTTTGGAGCTGAAGCTCATTAGGAGGTTTCCCCCTTGAAGAGACAAGTGAACTGGAGAGGATCCCTTCCATAATAGGATCCATTGTGTGGTGTTGCCCTACCTCAAGGGTTTCTATTATAATAAAATAGATTTTTCATATTGTTCTTCTATATCTATTGTGGGGATTGTATTCAGATATCTTTACATCTATTGTGATATTTTGTATTCAGTTATTTGGTACATAACAATTGGTATCAGAGCACTTTCCTTGGTCAAATAAGGAAATAAATTTTTTCTGTTTTTGCAGAAAATTTCTAGGGAAGAAAAAGAGGGAGGCACACTTCAGGTTCAGAGCTGAAGTTTTACGAGCTGAATTTGGAAAAAAAAAATGGGTATTTGAATTCCTCTTGGAAAATTACCCAATTTCAAAAAACAAATCAACCGAAACGGAGTCCGGGAAGTAAATTTATGAGCATTTTAAATTCAACATTTTTTCAGGGTTTTTTCTGGAAAAAGCCGCGATTTTCTGTCGTAACTTATTGTTATATTTTTTGGGTTTTTTCGTGACGACGATGAAACTGCAGAGTTCATAACTTTTCATACGATGATCAGATTGTTACCAGATCAATTCCATTGAATAAATTATTTTAAGAGCTTTCTTTTGGTATATTTTATGTGGTGTTTCCAATGACTATTTCCTCTCAAACCCTCAAAGGAAGTCTATAGATGACTGAAGCATTCAAAGCCCAATTGTATGACTCATTGGATGACTTTGTAGATGGCCTCATAGACGGCCTCAATGATAGTTTTCGTAGTATTCAAGATTCATTGGATAACATGCAGGAGAGATTTCTTATGGCAGATATCAGGGATGAATATAATCAAGAAATATACATTCGACGACTATGTTCGAACTTTCAGGATACACGTATGGATGACCTCAACCTAGTTGTAACTGTAATTCGATGTCGAAAGGTCGGGGGTTCTAAGTAATATAGAGAATAATTTTCTAAATAAGATCCCCATCCCATCTCAGCAGGCCCTTATCTCTATCCTGCTCCCAGATGGCACCACCTTTGTACCTCCCTATTATTCTATGCTTCGTTCCATTCCTAGTCCGCTTTTATTATGGCTAGCTTGTAAGACCAGGACTCTTCTACCTCTTCTTTCTTTTTCTCTGGCCCCTCAAATCCGCGCAGGACCTTACTTAGAAGCTTAGAAGGAAGGGGTTTACTTGATGGGACCAACTCTCTCTTCGAGCTTACGTAAGACCCAGTTAGGACCGTCTACCCAGGCAGGATGGACCAAGGAGGTACTTCAATGTCCGTCCCCAGATCGCCCCGCCATGTGGTTGAAGCAATTGAAGTTGATAACCCAGTACCCATTTACCCAGAACCAGTGATGTGTCAGTGCTAGAAATATATGCTTGGTATGATTTTGAGGCCGATTGTGATGATTGGTATATGGATAGTTGTCATTTCTAAGATGACAACCACTTCCATATTTTATTTGATTACTCTACTCCACCTTCTGTAGAGAACATTAATGTCTCACATCAGGGGCTATTTATGATTACCAATGTCCAACCTGCATATTCTACAATGGTATTGTTCCTTCCAGATTCATCTTTGACCCTTTCCCACTATGTGGATGGATATTCTTATTTGGATCCACATGATCGGTGTCAGTATTGGGAGCATCATTTTCAATTGGTTATTGGGTGCCGATATATTCCGTGTGGATTTCACATGAGCACTTGGACATGGGACCCTGGTTTACAATGGCGATTGGACTACTTTAGCATGGTGGCTTTGATTTCTCAATGGGACCCTGGTTCTCTAGTCTACTTCATCACTATGGTTCACACTTATCCATGGGACCTTGGTTCTCTAGTCTATTTCAGCACTATGGTCCACACTTATCCATGGGACCCTGGTATATGGTTGTACATCAAGCGTTGAAGACAACGCTTTCATAAGGGGGATGGAATGTAAGGTAGCTAGAGAGGTAGTGGGGAGGCCCAGAGGGCCCATAGTGATAATAATGGAGGCCATTCAATGTAAGGTGGACTAAGTCCACTATATTATTAAATAAGGCCCACTATGGTAGTTAGACATAATAAATGTAAGGGGACTTCTTAGAAGGTTCTACTTCTACAAGATTCCTCCTCTAGAATTTTCTTAGGTGATGGTAGCACTATATAAAGGGGTTCAAACAATGTAATGGGATATGAAGAGAAGTATTGTGTTTGGAGTTGAAGCTCATTGGGAGGTTGCCTCCTTGAAGAATCAAGTGAACACGAGATGATCCCTTCCATAATAGGATACATTGTATGGTGTTGCTCTACCTCAAGGGTTTCTATTATAATAAAGGAGATTTTGCATATTGTTCTTCTATATCTATTGTGGTGATTGTATTCAGATATCTTTAGATCTATTGTGATATTTTGGATTTAGTTATTTAGTACATAACAATAACATTCAATTGTGTTACTATAACAAACAACAAGATGATCAAACTTGTATTAAACACTATTAAAAATAAAATCAAATAAACATTGTAGTGACTTCAAATGCATCCATACTAATGGACAAGTTCCAATTCTAATGACAAATTTACCATTAGTGTTTATTTTCTAAATTTCGTGGGTCATTGCACCAACACCATATAACTCTTAGTGTTTATTAATCAAATTAACGCTAAAAAGCTTCCATAGTTGGTAGATCATTACGAATTGAAGACAAGAGAGGTGCCATACCATCGATATTCCACCTGTAGGTACCTTATTTTACAGAATTATTATGACTTCAAGTTTGGATTTTTATATTATTATTATTACATATTTGTGTAAAAAACTACACTTTTCAACAATGATGTAGTGTTAAACTATTTATTATTATTGTTACAATATTTATCTTTTGATAATTAAAATAATTATCATTTAATATTTAAGTACCATATTTCAACTAGTATCCACAGAACTAACTAATAAGATGTTAGATTAAATATATATATATATATATATATATATATATATATATATATAATCCAAAAATTATATAAACATATAAAACAAAAATTATATTGAT
The DNA here is from genome assembly GCA_009831015.1 of Picea engelmannii. Classification (NCBI taxonomy): domain Eukaryota; kingdom Viridiplantae; phylum Streptophyta; class Pinopsida; order Pinales; family Pinaceae; genus Picea; species Picea engelmannii. The sequence continues at coordinate 125,880 of ML801439.1, read as the reverse complement.
AATGGTATAAACATATAAAAAATTATAATAATAATTATTTTAATGACTAAAAACGCAATCATACAATTTAGAAGGTTTCATGAACGATGAACGTAGAGTTAGATATACACAAAACACTTATATACTTATTAGTCTTTGTTGTAGGCATAGAGGGACTATAGCGATTAATAAATCGTTGACTTGGCATTAGCTTGTGCGTTGACCAGAAATATTTGCCTATTGTCTATTGTTGGAACAAGGGAAGTGAAAACATTGATTTTTATATAATAAAAAGTATCATGTTTGTCAAGATCTGAATGGACAAAGGATTGAGGTCTTATTGCCGCCTTCGCTATTCCTAATGTAAAATTTGTTTGCATTTCCAAAGTATTTGGTAGTATATGGTCATTTTTTAATCATAAATTTTGTTATGCATTCGTCGAACGTGGATTAATGCTACCATTAATTCGAATGTTTGGTTTAACATTTTATGCTAGGTAAATTTATGGCAATGTTTGATATGGTGGCATATCCAAAGTATGGATTTGCAATACATT
>ML801439.1:74264-97367 GCA_009831015.1 Picea engelmannii | reverse complement strand
AACAATTAATTAATTAATAAATATTTAATTAATATCATTATACCAATCTTTGTTTAGTTAATAACATGTTAGAAAAATTAATTACCTAATAAATTTTTACTTAATAATCCCTAAACATATATTCAACTAGGGTTGTTACACTAATAATCTAAAACATGACATATTCAAATTTAACTCGAGAAAACCAACATATATCTAAATTCAAATTTAACTTGAGAAAACCAATATATATCTAGGGGGAATCTTTTAAACACTTACCTCGTTATTATTAACAAAATGTATATCAAATAAAATGAAATTGAAATGAAATAACAAAATACACAAATGAAATAATAAAATGTACATTAAATGAAATGAAATAAATATATGAGTAGTGATTAAATTTGAAGGGTGATTTTTCAAACATTTTTGTGAATATCAATATAAAAGAGGATGTAATCTATGTATTCATATGATGTATGAGCAATGCATTTTACATTCTTATTTTGAGCATACCCTAATCCTTATTTACCATGGGAGTCATGTTTATTTTAGATCTCATTAGAAAAGAATAAAATATAGTAGATATTGAGACCATTATTAAAGGGTGGTAATTCTATCAACATCATTATAAAAACAATGAAGAGACCCTACTTGCATTATAGTCCTCTAGGAACATGACAATCTAGCACGATTACATCCATTACTTATTATTTAAGCTAAGATATTAATGATTTGGAGCTTCCAACTATCCATAGTAACATGAAACTAAATGAAATATTTACTCATCAAGAACACCAATTATGTTAACTTTTTATTGAGGATATTGAGTGTTCACTTTATTTCCCAAATAGTACAAAAATTCATGAAAGAGTGGGATGTTAGAGCATAATCCCTAATGCATAAGTTTGATGAATTAAAATTATATTACCTTCTCTCTAGCTTTCTTAAAAATCCCACCCAGTATTAAAAATGTTGTTCCATACAATAATGCTACAAAGGATAAATCTCCTTGATCTTGTCTTGAGATGAGATAGGGAGAAAGATAACTATGATGCATTGCCCTGCTTCTCTACTTCATAAGGGTTCTGCTGGCATGCTTTCCTAGCATAGCATCTGGGAGTGGATTCTGGAAGCACAATTAGGCAAGCAAACTGTGTATCGAGAATCAGGATAATGGAGAACAAACAATCAGATGATTATTATGATGTGCTCAAGGCAAGGCCTAACACTGACAGAGCCCAAGAAAGGATGGGTAGGCTTCCCCTGATGCGGGGAAACGTAAAAAGGGAGACATTTTCCTCCATGGCCTCATCGATACTCCACGGCCTCAAAATGATCGGAACAATTTTGGTCAAAATCATTCGTTATGCCATGGCAACCTCCTGCAAGATATATTGCACTGGAAAGGCCACCTCCACTGTTTCTGCATTGGATTTATTGGGAGAGATGTGGCCATGAATTATAGGCAAGAATGCTTTTAGAAGTATCATTAGTTATCTTTCCTCAAATAGTTTGCTTTGACAGTCAGTTCTCAAGTGTTATATATTATAAGTTCTCCACTATTTTTACATAAATTTTATCTATTTTATTTTTATGAGAGAATCATAATTAATATTACCATAACTTATAAATGATTTTCTTCTTACTTTAAAAAGAATAAAGAATTTTAATTAATAAGATAAAAATTACTTCTAGTTGTAACAAATGATCAACTTCTTTGTACATTTGAGGGTTCTCCATTCACAATGTTCGATACTCATGAATAACATAAAATATTGGATAGTTGATTTTTGTTCATACTTTAAAAAGAATAAAGAATTTTAATTAATAAGATAAAAATTACTTCTAGTTGTAACAAATGATCAACTTCTTTGGGCATTTGAGGGTTCTCCATTCACAATGTTCGATACTCATGAATAACATAAAATATTGGATAGTTGATTTTTGTTCATTTTTTTTTTTTTTTGTCATTGGTGTCAATTACTTGTTTTTCTCCTTTTACTTTTCCTTATCCTTTCTCTTATGACCAAGAAAAATTTTAAGAATCCATAATTATCTTGAAGTGTAGGAATCTTGGCTAAATTTACTAATTTGAAAAATGCCAACCATAAACTTTTAGCAATATTTTTTGTAAAAATATTAAAATTTATAGGGATTTTTATATAGTTTCTAGAAAAATTTGGTGATTTTTAGTGTAAAATACTTTTATGCTATAAAATTTGGGTGAATAAATGGAAATTGGTGAATCTTTTTTTTAGGAAAAAAAACATAAAAAATTAACACGTGTGTGAAATTTAGCCCCTAAAATTTGTCCTACTTATGACCACCATCTTGACCACGAAATTCAAATCCACTTGAATTTGTATCTATACCAAGATAAGTGTATAATTAAGACATTAGAGATTTAATGTAAAATAATTAGAACATAAATGCAATAACTAAAATAGTGTAGACAAATAACCTAATCCATAATAAACAAATGTATTCAAGGTGGCTAATGATACAATTGATCTATCAAGTTCTCTTGAACTAGTGAATGCCCTTGCTTTCTTTCCATCATTTTTCCTAGAACCCTTTTAGTTTGAAAAACAAATCCAAATCCATAACTTGAGCATAACTACCCATTGAAGTTTGTCCTTTTAACCACCCTTTGTATCAACTACCTACATACGTAAGGGGGGTAGTAGCACTGCAGTTTCATTTATTGAACCATTTCTAGTGGCATCCCTTTCTATCTCATCTTCCTAGACACCACCTTGTCCATTTTGTTTGATCTTATTTCATTCAAAACTTAAATCTTTCATATGTTAAATTGTGCAAGTTTCAAGGAAACGAGGGGAGAGAAGGGAAGAGAGAAAAATAGGAATAGAAAAGAAGAGAAGGGGGAAGAGAGGGAAGATAAGATGGAGGAAGAGGAAGAAGAATGAAGGAGGGAAAAAAAGAGAGGAAGGAGGTCCGGGAGAAGAATATCAAGAGGAAAAGGGAGAGAACAAGAATACAAGGAGGAATAAGGGGGGTAAGAAGATTATGAAGAGGGGGAGATCAAAGAAGAAGAGGAGGAAGGAATATTTAAAAAATAAAAGGGGGNNNTAAGAAGATAAAGATGAAGGAAGGAGGGGGAGGAGGAGAAAAAGTGGAAGAGGAATGAGAATTTGGGGGAAAAAGACAAAGAAGAAGGAGGATTTGGGGAAAAGAGGAAGAAGAGGAGGAGGAGAAGGAGGAAGGGAACAAGAAGAGGAAGATGGGGAGAAGAAGAAAAGTAGGAGGAGGAAGGAGGTGGAGTTTAAAAAAAGGAGGAGGAAGGAGTTGGAGTTGAAAAAGAGGAGGAAGAATAAGGAAAAAGGAGGAGACACAGTGGAAGAGGAAGGAGAGTTGGAGAAAAAGAGAAGTGAAAGAAAGAGAAGAAAAGGGGGAGGATGAAGGTGTGACAAAACATGAGTAGGAGGAGAAAAATAAGAGAGAATAAGGAAGGGAGACGAGGAGACAAAGTGGAAGAGGAAGGGGGATTTGGGAAAAAGAGGAAGATGGAGGAGGATTTGTGGAAAACGAGGAAGAGGAAGAGTATTAAAGAGAACAAAGGGTGGGGATCAGGAGAGATAAACCCAATAGCCTAAATACCTACATAGTTTTTCACTTTTTGTTTAATTTATTTTAATTCTGAACTAATAAAACCTTACTTAGGGCATATGTGCCCTCAAAGTTTACAAACCCTACACCAAAACCCATAGATATGCATTTATTTTCGTAAAATCCCAAACCCCGTGATCAAATACCATTTCCATAATGAATCCCAAAATCTAATTAAAAGAAAATACACTGAGAAACATGAGATTGTCTTTGTTTCATATTATATGCGTAAGGCATCACATAGATATCGTGTTAGCTAGCTTATGAGTTTTAAACTTTACAAACTAGTAGAAAAGACTCGGAGAAGAAAAAAATAGTGGGAGATTCTTACCATTGATTCAATGAGGTGCTGAAGAAATCTCTGCTAAATCAAGATACCACAAGCTCTAGGAAAGGAAAAACCAAAATGAAATGAAAAAATGACTTGAAAGTCACTTAAAATCAAAATGCAGAGATAGAATGACACGAAACTTAATAATGCATTTCTTTTTCTTTTATCTTTTGTGTCACAATTTTTTTTATGTATAAAAAATTATATACATAGAAAAACTAAACACTATGGTGTTTACATCAATTTCTACTTAAAACAATACAAAATTCTCATAATGTACTAGTACATCCCTGCGAAGCTAGTCTATGTGATTATTGTATTAAGAAATACATTCTTGATTAACTCCAATGTGTCTTAGAGAGCTCTCCACAAAAGAATCAATAAATATATTTCGAGCATTGTGGAAGGAAATGAATGATGAAATTATAAAAAAATGATATTTGAACATCTTCTTGCATATCATGACAAATAATTTAAATTTGATATAAAAAACAATATATGATTACCAAATGGTGGGAGGATGTATCTCAAATGCTAGAGCTTCTTGAAGAGTTTGAGAAACCTATTCAAGAAAAATAATACTAACAAAATATAAAAACTTAAGAATAACAATGACATGCACACATAATACACAAAGATTTACCTTGGAAACCCTTAATCGGGAAAACCGATTAATTTGAGATCCACACATCTCTCTTTCTCCTTGTATTAACTTCTTCATTCGCAATACAATATATAGGTATTCCATAACATCCAAAACTGTAGTCTATTAACGTGGATTAGATTACAACCCTAATTCCTTAATTGAAATTAATTTACAATCGACCGAAAAACCATTGGCCAAAAAAGTACAAATGGACCAAAAACTGATAAAAAAATTCTTTCTAGGGTGTTTCCTTGAACCCTTCAACTAGACACATGCTATCTCCCTAACCCCCCATCTTGGGGGGCTCAAAACCTCCCTAGATTCTTTTTTCTCTAGGAACCTACAAATATTTTAACGTGTCCATCACTTCTCCCATTTTGTGGATGACTCCTTCAACCTATGGATCGTAAATAAATTTGGCAAGATAATAACAAGAAATTAGCAAGTAGTGCTCTCTCTACAAAATGTAATGGACATTATATTGAAAATGGAAGGGCTTGATGTGGAAGAAACCACTTGGTAAGCATTTTTCACTGCACCAAACTTGAAATATTTTTGGAAGTCCTCTAGGATTTACACATGTCATATTGAATTTGTGTTTATAAAAAAGTGGTTCAACAATCTTCTCCATGACATTAAGGGGGCGTAATTGGCACCATGAAACAACAACCATTCTTTGAGAAAATTGTTAACATTGGGAAGATCAAAAAGCAACATGCATTAGAGAAATACATGTTGTATATATTGGGATATATATTGTTACGTTTGAATGCAACAAAGCAATAAATGTTGTACATGATGGGATATATAGAATCAGATTTGAATGATTCAAATGTTGCATACAATGGAACATATACTGTCAGATTTGAATTCTTCAAATCCAATCATATGTATCACAACCTATACAACATTTATATTCTAAACTATACAAGATTTATTGTTATGTTGTTGGGTACATAATGTTCAATGTCATTAAGAACAACTAACATTGGAAAAACACAAAGTTGTAAATATTTATAACATAACCCTTCATAAACAACATCTTTTAAGAACAATTGGACTATCCCAACACACATTAGAAAGGACAAATTTATTCAACCCTTAAAAATCCTACATGGAACTTTAAAGTAATAGGTTGGAACTTTAAAGTAATAGGTTAGATCTAAGGTTGAAACCATATAATTATCCACCCCTTCTCACTTGGAACCTTGAAGTGATAAATTGAATCCATGTAAAAATGATATGATGAAACCATATAAATTACATGATTCCAACCTTCCCAACATATCACTTCACAATTTCAAATTTATGTCACTTCAAAATTACTTCAACTTGTCACTTCAAAGTTCTAGATTTATATATATACAAGTTAACCAACTAAATTACCAAAACAATATTTTTTTTTGGAAATCCCAACAATACAATGTACAATGTCATGTAGTTCTAGTTTACCATGCCATTTTAAAATATTATTAAATATTCCAACAAATTAAAAAATCAAATAAAGTTTATTATTATTAATGATAAGTGAACTTTTGTGTGATGAAAATAAATTACTAAAAGAGGCATGACTAATAACACTTGACCAAAATGCGGTTATCCTTATGAAGTGTGTTCCAAAGTGATACCATAAAACACCTCATTTGTTTAAGCAAATCATAGTGTGATATCACAAAGAGAAACACAAATTAGAACAATAAAAATGATCTAAATTTTAACAACAACAATTATATAAGGTGAATTGTGTAATTGGATTGTTTCATGTTTAGTAGTGTAAAAACATGGTATTACATATTAAATTTGAATGTGTTAATTTGTTTTTTATAAACAAAAAGAGATTATATGGATATATAACAATTATCTAAGGTGAATTGTGTAATGGATTGTTTCATATTTATTATTGTAAAAAATATATTACATATTAAATTTATTTAAATGAGATAAAAAAAAATTATAAATAAAAAAAGTTATATTGATATAAAGATGTATAATTACATTAGAAAAAATAGTATTTCATTTTTTTAATTTTAATGAAGAGTTTCATTGATAACATTATGAGTAAAAATGAATACAATTCTTCATTAAAATTAATTAATTTTAATTTTAGAATTAATTATGTCATTAAAATTAATTAATTTTAATTTTAGAATTAATTATTTAATTATAATGTATATGATAATATAATTTTCCAAATTAAATTTTTTATTGTTTTAATATTGTATTTTTTTTCAAAAATTAAATAAAAATAGATATAATTGTTGGACACATAATTCTTGGGATTGAGTTGTCTATGTAAATATGATTGTAAATATGAAGAGTCGTATGTGATAGGAAGAGTCACAAGGAAGGTGAATACTAATTGTCACTCAAAAATTTATTTATAAACATTTATGATAATGCAATAGACAATTGTGGAGTTACGTTTTCTGTCATACTTGGCCTGACAGTGGTATCAGAGTGCAGGTTAACTCCATGAATTATAAATCCCTTGGTGTTTCCTCTCTCATCGCGAGCAGAAAATGCCCCTTGCATGTCAGCGAGACTCTATGTGTTCCAATCTACCCCTCTAATCGATCCATGTACCTTAGTATACGTACAATGAGCATAGTGTTTCCCTTTCACACACGTAAACCCTAATCTCTATGTGAAACCTTGATTTGTTCTCTGGGTTGTGACCTCGCATTTTCATTCGCTTTTACATTTTTCTTCGACTTGCCCTACTTCATCCTTGGAGCAAGGTGTTGCAAGCGCCCCACGATCATACAAAAATTACCTCTGATTGATTTGATTTGGGTTAACACCTATATTACTTCTGACCTCATTTGTGCAACTCTAAGTAATCTCTGGTTCAGTCTCAATGTTGTTGGACAACTCTTACTCTGTCAGTGTTACAGCTCCCCCAATGGGAATATTGCACCAATGACTTATTAAGTGACCAACAATGTGAACGACATGACCCAAGTCCAAGCTCCAGTGATCTCACCTACAACCAAACACTTATATTATTTTTCAATTCATTTGAATGTTGACTAAGATACATGGCCTGTGTGGATCGTGAGGCATTTATCTTCTGTCAATTACCCAAAATGCAGTCCAATGGTTTCTACAACCTCAACTATTGTTAATTCCTACAACCTATGTGCATAGTGATGAGATGAGATGGATTTTCCCAAACAGATTGATTGAAAGCCACACAATGGGTTGGCTCTTTATTTGGCACTCACTCAAACATGCACATACCAACATAAGGTTTGTTTCTTCAATCTAGAGATCTCTATTGATGTCACATAGTAAATGATTATGCCATCTTTCATGAGACTACATTCTCACGTGACCTGCAAGAGTCTGTGCAATCTGTGACCATTTTCACATTCCATATTCTTTAACAAGCTAGAATGTCCTCTTGATTTTGAGTCGAACCGATACAACATTTGGAATCCATTTCCAGTCTCCAATCAATATTGAAGAAGGCATATATGAGGCACTTTATTTTTTCAAGTAAGAAATGAAAAGATGTAGAAAGAAGCTCATAGGAAAGGGGGGTTGTCATAATCTTCATCAAATATTTGATCTTCATTGTACTCTTTGTAGAAGGAATGGATCACATGAAGCGACTAACTGCAAATTTCCATGGGATAAGATCAAAGAAGACATACAAAATCATAAAGAAAACAAAGGTAAAACTTCAGAATGAGCAAAAGGTAAAGCACCTACTCATTACATTGTTTCCCATTGCAATATAGAAGTAACTGAAGAATTGTTTAACACTTCATTTCCTTCTTGGAGAGATGCATGGATTCTTGACATAGGTGCAACCTCCCACATGACATTCAAAAGAGATCGCTTTGAAGACTTCGATGAAAATGTAGATGGCATAGTGTATTTTGCAGATAGATAATGTCTCCAACATTTGGGAATGGGCACCATTAGGCTTAAGTTGCCTAGACTCCTGAATTTTCTTATACATAATGCACTCTATCTTCTTGAGCGACAAAGGAACTTTTTGTCCCTTGTGCACATCTGAAAACAAGATCAGTTTGTTCATATGTTCAGTGATAAAGTTGAAATAAGGAAGGATTCTAAAAACATGGTTTTCATGATTGGAATGGAAGATGGAAGACTGCTAAATATGAAAGGGACATATTTCCATACACAAAAGTTGCATATTTATCTCATCATGATGCAGGTATAATGTCATTTAGTCTTTTGTGGCATGCTATATTTTGCCATATTAATTATGACAGACTTAGTTTGTTGAGAAAGAATGGTGTTTTTGGTTTTCCTACTATTCCTAGGAAATTGAAGCAATGTGATGCATGTATCCTTGGAAAACACATCAAACAATCATTTCACGATTCTACTTTCATAGCATGTAGAAAACTTGAACTGATTCATTCTAATTTGTGTGGCCCTATTCATGTGTTGGATGTATTTGTTGAAAGATAAATCACAAGATTTTGAAACTTTTAAAAAATTTCATTATGGATTCAAAATGAAGCTTAGTCTCATATTGCCTCTCTTCACACTAATAATGGAAAAGAATATACATCTAATGAATTTGAAATACACCTTCGCTAGCATGGGATCAAGCATCAAACCACAGTTCCATACAATCCTCAACAGAACGATGTAGTTAAATGAATGAACATGACACTCCTAAATATGGTCCATTCCATTATGTTTTTCAAAAATGTAAAATTGATGTTTTGGGATGATACAAGTCTATGTGTAGTTTATGTGAACAACAGGTGTCCATCTCATTCTCTTCAAAACAAGACTCCTTATGAAATGTGGTATGGTTGCATTCCTTCAGTGAGGCATCTCAGGGTCTTTGGTTCCACCTGCTATACCTTGATTCCTAAGGAAAAAATAATAAAGATTGATGCAAGGAGTCGAAAGTGCATCTTATTGGGGTACTCAAATACCACCAAGGGATATCATCTTTACAATGAGACAAACAAGAAATTCATCGTCTCCATAGATGTAATATTTCTTGAGTCCTCCAAGAATGGAAAAACTGTTGAGAGGAAACTTGATCATCTAGACATATTCACTCGTGTAAAGACATATCATGAATTTGATGATGAGATTCCACATATTAAGGGGGGGTCCCTATCTTGGGTCAATATCTATAATCTCCTTTTGAAGCATCATCTACCCCATATGAATAAGTTCCATCTACTTCATCAAAACTAGAATTTCATTTGGATGATGTGATCAAGAGGATTGAAAAGTTGAGTCTCGATGAGAATTCAACACCATCTGAATCAACTGAGAAACCTGGACCATCTCAGAAAGGTCCATGAAAATGGCTCACAAAATCACTTGAAAGTGTTCATCCTGATGAGGTCAGAATGACAGGAACCAAAATTTCCTCAAGACAAGATGGAGGTAATTCAAACTCAAGTGATGTAGATGGCATGGATGTTTCATATGATTGTGAGTTAAATTTATCTACTAACCTTCAACTGACTTCCTTTGAATAAGCCACTTATCATGATGAATGGAAAGAAGCAATGCAGAACAAATATGATGCTCTTATTAAGAATGGGACATGGAAGTTGGTGGATCCTCCGTTCTGAACCAAACAAATCGACTACAAGTGGGTATTCAAGAACAAATACAAATCATATAGCTCACTTGACAAGCATAAAGAAAGGCGCATGGAGAAAGGATTTGCACAGAAAGAAGGTGTTGATTATGAGGATACATTTTCCCCCACAACAAAATGTGATACCATTCATACTCTATTTTCCATGGCAACAAAGAGTGGATGGAAAAGTCATCAAGTGGATGTGAAGATTTCTTTATTGAATGGAGACTTGAAAGATATTGTTTTCATGTCTCATTCAAAAGGATTTGTTGTGAAGGGACAAGAACATAAGGTATGCAAGCCCATCAAATCCTTATATGGTCTGAAACAAGCACTGCAAACATGGTATGAAAATTTAACTGAGAATCTTCTAAAATTGAATTTCAAGCATTTCAATATTGACGATGCAACTTTGTTTGTCAAGAAATTTGGAAAAAGTATTTTATATCTTGTAGTATATGAAAGCTACATTACATCCATAAAGAAAGAGTTGAAGAAAGGATTTGAGACGACAGATTTGAGACATATTCACTACTATTTGGGCATTGAGATGATTCAAAATCCAAAGTACATATTCATCTCCCAGAAGAAGTACATTGGAAAATTGTTGAACAAGTTTGGCATGGCTAAGTGCAATCATGTTTCTACACCAATGGAGCAGAATTTGAAATTCACATCAGTTGAAGGGAATGAATTTGAGGATGAAACCAAGTATACACAACTTGTGGGAAGTCTTATCTATCTTACCACTACCAGACTAGACATTTCATTTGTTGTTGGGATTCTTTCCAGGTTCATGCAAAACCTTGTGAAGGACATTGTTCTGCTGCAAAAAGAGTTCTAAAATACTTGAAGGAAACTCAAGATTTTGGACTTAGGTACTCTAAGGTGGATGACTTCAACTTGATTGGATATTTTGATTCAGAATTTGTTGGGGATAAGGAAAATGGAGTGTCAACATTAGGCTCTCTCATGAGTCATGGATCAACAATTGTCTCCTGGAGATCACACAAACAATTAGTTTCAATAGATTCCACAACAGAGGAAGAATATATGGCAGCTGCAGAAGCAAAAAAAGAGATTGTGTGGCTCAAGAAAATACTTGAAGATTTGTAGGAGAAACAAGTTAATTCTACTCCTCTTCTAGTTGACAATACTTATGCAATCAAGTTCATCCAGGTGGATATTGGTGGCCACCCACCTATTCCAATTGGCTCCTTATGACAGTTTTTAGTTCAACACTTTTCTCTGTAAGGATGACATTTATTTGTAATTGTGGGTTCTTCACTTCTGGGGCTATCCTGAAGCCCTACACAACATCCAGGTGGATATTGGTGGCTTCCCACCTATTCCAACTGGCTTATTTTGGAAGTTTTCATGTCAATACATCTTTTTGTACTTCTAGGGCCGTTTTGGGGCCCTAAACAATGGTTTTTTTGGCTTTCCACAGTCAAACTATATATTGTGTTAGATTTTGACAACATAATGTGTAGTTATCGAAAATACCTTCCCAACAAGCTATCGCATGCCTAAAACGGAGGTCGTATGAAAAAGTTATGACCCTCGGAAGTTGAGGTACCAACTTACCCATCGGAGCCCACATAACTTTTGGCGTTTCATCTCCTAGGGTTAGTTTTTTGGATGTCTAGGGTTTTGGAATTCATAAGTAATGTTAAAAAGGCCTCTAGAGCCTCATTGTAATCATTCTTCTCAGGTGGATGCATGTAGCAGCCACATCTCTTCTTAGAGATAGCTACCACCATTCGAGCAAGTTGTTTTCAGTTCTGCAGTTTTACAGTTTTAGCCTATTTTATTTATTCAATAGAAGTTATTGTTCACTGGATATCTGTTGTTGTTCTCCATATCTCTGTGTTATTGTATTCGGTTTATTATTTATTTTGTTTCGCTCATAAATCTGGATCAATGGTATCATAGAGGTCTATTCTTTATTTATTTTTCTCTGTACATGTCCCTGACAAGATCTAGGTACAAGAAGTTGGGACTCAAACCAATCGAGCCTTTGCAAGATCGACCACGCCAATCCCGAAAACAACTCATGGGGGATGACAAAAAGATGATGGATCAGGAGATCCTTTTAAACTGTTTCTTGAGGAATCTCTTACGCGACAAAGGAACGAAATGATGGACAAATTTGCACAGATCCTTCGACGGCTGCCCACAGGAGACGCATCTTCATCAAGAGGCCATGCAATCCCCTTCAAGGTACAAGTAAATTTTGATATTCCATTATTTGAAGTAATCATAGATGCGAATGTTGTAGATAAATGGATGAATCTTCTCGAAGGGTATTTTTCGGTCCACAATTTTTTCGATAGGGAAAAGATAACTTTTGCATTCCTTAAGGTCATCCCCCATGTTAAGGACTGGTGGGATACTTACTCAGAGAAAAGCGCCATAGAGGAATCTGTAATATTTTTGGTCGCCCTCACATGGGATTCCTTCAGGGATTCCATTAAATAACAGTACTACCATGTTGGAAGCTACGAGGACCAATACACAAGATGGACCAACCTGTGTCAGAAAAGGGACCAAACAGTACCAGATTTCACCAATATTTTCCATACCCTGCGCACCAAATTAGGTATCAAAGACTATGAATGACATCTGGTGCTCAAATACCACAACTCTCTCCATAGATACATTCAAACCGAAATTGATTTTTTGTACATCGCATCATTGGGTATGACTTATAGATATGTTGTCAAGATCGAGCATAAATTTAAGTAGAAGAGGTGAGACTTTGGATCTACAAACTACTCACATCCAAAGCAGGGAAAAGGCGGGCTCAACCCACAAAAAAAAGGACAGAGCAAAGATGGCCACTCTTAGGGAAATCAGTCCAAGACACAACAAAACAAAAGGTAATGAGAAGTCGAAGAAGGACACGAGAAAGTGGTGTCAATACCATAAAATCCCTTGGCACAACACTGAAGAATGTCGCTCCAAGCACTCACTAATGGTCGAGATGAAATCTTTCGAGTCTGAGGCAGATTCTGACTCTGAATCAAATCCAGAAGGAAGGAAGTGGATTATCGATGTTGAACCCAGTGCCACTGTCGCTACAACCAAATTCCAACCAAGTGAACTAGAAGAACCAGAGGAAGGGGAACTCCTCTTTCACTCACAGATGTGGGTAAAGGGGGCTTCGCTTCATTTCATTTTCGACAGCGACAGTCAGAAGAACTTCATCTCAGCAGAGGTCGTCAAGCGGTTGGACCTGCCGATGACACCACACCTGCATCCCTACACCATCGACTCACTCTTCCAAGGAAGAGATCTTTGCATCAGCCAATAGTGTCGTCTTCCCTACGGTATCAAGCCCTTCAAAGATGAGGTATTGTGTGATATTTCTCCCCTTGAAGTTTTTGATGTTCTTTTAGGACAACCATATTTGTGGAAGCGACATGTTGTGTATGAGTCTAGACCTCACAGTGTTATTATTACTTTGGGTAGACAATTGTATAGGATACCAGAGGTAGTGCTGCCTACCATTGTTTCTTTAATCTCTATTAAGCAATGCAATAAGGTCATTTCACATATTGGGAAGTTTGTCTTCTTTGTGATCCGTGCTCATAGTAAGTAAAAGGTCGTCATCACATCTATGACCTCCTACATAGAGCCTCTCTTTGCACCATAAGAAAGTGGACGAAATCGTGGAAGAGTACAAAGACATATTGTCCTCACCCATCGGGGTACCAATGCACTACCAAGTCAAGCATCCAATTGATATAACCCCTGGTGCACCTCTACCTAATGGACCAGTTTATCATCGCTCGCTGATGGAAAATGATGAAATCAAGCATCAGATCCAAGAGCTGCTTCAAAAAGGGAACATCATACCCAACTCCTCCCCTTGCGAAAGCTCGATTGTACTAGTGTAGAAGAAAGATGGGACATGGCGGCTCTGCATTGATTACAGGGAATTAAACAAAATCACAGCTAGGAACTGGTACCCAATTCCCCAAATTGATGACCTTCTTGACCAAATCAAGGGGGCCAATTTCTTCAACAAGATTGACCTAAAGTATCGCTACCACTAGGTTCCCATCGAACCAAATGATGTATGGAAGACAACTTTCAAATCTAAAGAAGGTCTCTTCGAATGGATGGTCATGCCCTTTGGCCTAACAAATGCATCAGTAAATTTCATGAGGTCGATGGATGATGTATTGAGACCCTTCACCAACTCTTTTGTGGTGGTATATCTGAATGACATCCTCATCTTCAACAAAACTTGGGAGGATCACATGCAACATATTCAACAGGTTTTGAGCACTCTGTGGCAACACAAGCTATATGCCAACTTGGAAAAATGCTCTTTTGGCATTAACAAGGTCCAATACTTAGGCTACATTGTTGATGAAAATGGGGTACATGTAAATCCAACTAAGATCCAAGTCATTCGTGACTGGTCAGCCCCAACCACACTAACTGAGCTTCATAGCTTCTTGGGACTTGCCAACTTCTACCGACGGTTCGTGTTCGGATTCTCCCATATTGCATGGGCCCTCAAACAAGTGAGAAAGGGCAGTGGAAAGGAAAAGTTCGCATGGGGAAGGCACAACACCGAGCATTTAATGATCTGAAGCATCACTTGTGCTCAGCTCCAATACTCTTCTTAATCGATCTGCAACAACCGTTCGAGATTGAGATTGATTCATTCGACTATGTTGTAGGCATAGTTCTCACTCAGCACGGTCATCTAGTAGTATACCATAGTGAGACACTCTCAGAGACTGTCCGGAAATACCCCACCTATGACAAGGAAATGTATTCCATTGTACAAGCCTATCGTCAATGGAAACATTACATTCTAGGAAAGGAGACAATAATCCACATTGATCACAAGCCTCTGCAGTGAATACAGACACAGGGGAAGTTGCAGAACAATCGCCATCAAAAGTGGTCCACCTACCTGTAGCAGTTCCATCTCAACATTAAGTATAAGACAGGGAGCACAAATTGTGTCGTTGAATTCCTCGGCCGACCTCTCGTGGCTGCACCCACCCCCATGCTCCATTCCTGTGGGCATGAGGCATCTGAGTGGCCCCAACTTTATCAACAAGATCCCGACTTCACCACCACCTATCAACTCTTGGGCACATGTGTGAATGTCACCGATTTTCACATCCAGGACAAATTGTTATGCCATCTAGTCCACCTATGTGTTCCTACAAGCGAGCATGCAAATTTGATTTAGGAGGCTCACTACAGTCAGATGGCAGGACATTTTGGCGTAGAGAAAACCGTGTCCATTCAACAGAAACATTTTTATTGGCCAAAAATTCAATAGTACGTCAGCAAGTATATTAAATCTTGCACTGCCTATGCCATTTCCAATCCAACCATCAAGAAGTAAGGCTTATACACCCCTCTTCCTACTCCCGAGAGGCCTTGGGAATCCATCTCGATGGATTACATGTCTAGCCTTTCATCCACCAAGCAAGGCAATGATTGCGTATTTGTGGTGGTTGATCGGTTTTCAAAGATGGCCATTCTCACAGCCTGCAAGAAGAGCATCACAACGACAGATACTGGAAATCTCTTCTTCAAACGAGTGTGAGTCCATTTTGGGATACCACAAGCCATCGTCTCTAATCGGGACAACAGGTTCCTCAACACATTTTGGTCGAGTCTCTGGTCATTGTTGGACACCAATCTCACTAAATCCATTTCCTTCCACCCTCAAACCGATGGCCAGACAGAGGTCGTCAATCGGATGATTGTGCACATCCTGCGCATGTATAAATCTAAGCATTCGCGTACATGGGATGAGATTCTTCCCTGTGTTCAACACAACTACAACATGGCTCTCCACAGCTCCACCAACCATATCCCATTTCAGATGGGGCTGGGATTCCAACCCTTGGGTCCCATTGATGTTTCATTACCTCTTGCAACCACATAGACATAATCTTCCCATGTTCAGTTTGAGGCCGACAAAGCCACCAGATTCATTGAGAGGATTCAGCACATCCGCCAACATATCCATGATATTTTGCAGAAAGCCAATGCTAAGTACAAGCAACGCCATGATCAACACCGAGTACCACACAAGTTTCAGGTGGGAGACAAGATTTTATTACATTTGCAGAAAGAACACCTTACAGGGCCCCATCGAAAGCTCTGTCCACTTCGATATGCGCCTTATACTATCACCAAGGTTGTGGGTGACAATTCCTTTGAGCTCAACACTCCCCCCTTCCTTGGCTTGCACCCAATGTTCAATGTGGACCTCCTCTAGCCATATTTTCCACCAATATTGGACACCTCAGAGATCGCAGAACAAATGACACCAACAAAGCTCAACCCTGACTACATGGAACAAACATCCATTGATCAGATAGTGGACACACAGGTCAAGGGCACTCTCTAGCAGCAAATCTAGCTTTAACGGGTTGTCAAGGCAAGGCAACTCCTGCACCAAGGAAAATGGCTCACCCAGGGCCAAATTCAATAGAAATTTCCTCACCTGATCGGAGCACTAAGAAAAATGGAGACCATTGCTTCCTAAGGGGGGAGGACTAATCGAGGTGGATATTGGTGGCCACCCACCTATTCCAACTCGCTCCTTTTGACATTTTTTAGTTCAACATGTTTCTCTGTAATGATGACATTTCTTTGTAATTGTGGTTTCCGCACTTCCAGGTCAATCCTGAAGCCCTACGCAACATCTAGGTGTATATTGGTGGCTGCCTACCTATTCCAATTGGATTATTTTGGAAGTTTTCATGTCAGTACATCTTTCTATACTTCGAGGGTTGTTTTGGGGCCCTAAACAATGTTTTTTTTGGCTTGACACAGTCAATCTATAGAAAAAGTTAGAGTTTGACTGCATAATGTGTATTTCTCGAAACGACCTTTCCAACGAGCTATCACACACCTAAAACGAAGGCCATATGCAAAGGTTACGACCCTGGGAAGTTGAGGTACCAACTTACCCATCGAGGCCCACATAACTTTTGGTGTTTCATCTCCTAGGGTTGGGTTTTTGGATGTCTAAGGTTTTGGCATTCATGAGTAATGTTAAAAATTTCGTTGAAGCCTCGTAATAATTATGCTCATACAAATGCACATAGTAGCCACATCTCTTCTCAGAGATAGCTACCACCATTCGAGCAAGTTGTTTTCAGTTCTGCAGTTTTACAGTTTCAACCTATTTTATTTCTTCAATATAAGTTATTGTTCATTGGATATATGTTGTTGTTCTCCGTATCTCTGTGTTATTGTATTCAGTCTGTTATTTATTTCATTCCTCTCATAAATACAGATCACAAGTTGGACAAGAATCCTTAATTCCATGATCTAACTAAGCACATAAACATAAAGTATCACCTGATTCGATATCATGTAGAGGCCAAGACTATTCACTCAAGACATTTTCCACAAATGAGAAAATTGTAGACATCTTCACCAAAGTGCTTGGAAGAGTAAAAACATAAAAGTTTAGAATGATGCTTGGATGCACAAATAACCCTTCAGATTAAGGGTGGGGGATGTTGGACATGTAATCCCTAGGATTGTGTTACCTATGTAAATATGATTGTAAATATGAAGAGTCATAGGTGATAGGAAGAGTCACACAAAGGTGAATACCAATCATCACTCAGAAATGTATTTATAGACATTTATGATAATGCAATAGACAACTGTGGAGTTATGTTTTTTGCCATACTTGGCTTGACAATAATTATTCAAAATTGTAACTAATAAATTTTGACATTATAAATAATAATTTAATTTATTCACTATGATCCATAGGATAATATAATTTTTCAAAATTAATTTTTTTATTGCTTTAATATTATTCATAAAACAATAGAATTTTTCAAAATTTAAAGCAGTGGACATATTCTTATAGTCCAATATATCATTGTCAAGAGAGATATGGGTGATAGTATTTATTTTTTACTTCTAGAAGCACAATTTCTAGGTTAGGTGTTTAATTTGGTTTACTTACCATGGTCCAAGGCTTCTACAATGTCACACATTCAATTTAACCTTTGGTCTCTCACCAACTTTGTGATGTTATAACATGACAATTTGTACTCAATCGTCATCTACTAATCATTTATTTTTGGTGTAGTGGGTAGGGATAAAATCTTAGCTTCTTCTCCTTCTTGAATGGGTTGTTTATGGTTATACAAAAGGAATAATAATGATGGCAAGAAGGTCAATGACAATGTCCTACTTCTTTTATTCCTCTTTTGTTTTGAAATACTAAATTATTTCTTGTCGCTTATTCTTGGGACTCCACACAATCTTGAGCTATGCCTACATCTATATCCTGAATTTGTCTCCCACTATTTATGGACATTTGGAAGACCACTTTTCTACCATTGTTGTTTTTGTGATCTAGAAAGAAGTAGTAGTAGTATTCTCTAGTTCATGACTACCTCTTGTTGCATAAGTCCTTCATGCCTTCTTCTCCCAATTTGATACATTTTATCTACTAGAAGTTAGGTTTTTACTCTCAAATGTTTTATGCACCTAGACCTTGATCTCATGCTAAAAAGTAAATTTTCTCTTTTTGGTATAATATAATTTTTATGTGCATTGAAAATAAGGTTTTTTTCCTCTGCTTGATAGATGACTTTTTGGATTTGGTCTCTTGTCTTGATTGATATGAAGGTTGTATTTCCCTAATACTCCCTTTGCATTTGGAAGCAAATTTGGCTCTTACACTTGTTGATGTTTGAATCGGTTAAGATCAAAACAACAACCCCACGAGGATACAACCCCCCCCCCCATGTTTTTATAGAGGTGGTACTCTTTAAATTATTTAAAAATTATCTTTGAATATCTCGATACAATGATATTAAAATGGGAGAGTGATACATAGCAAACTCTGAATCTTAATCACTCAAATAAATGAAAATATATAAAATAATATATATGCATAAAGCATTAATAATACATGGACTAGGAACCTTCACTCATAAAATAAAATATTTTGCAGAGATATTATACAAAGATAACAACTACATAAAATATAACATAAATCTCACATCCATCACAACATTAAATATTTTTTATCACATTCAAGGAAAGAAAGATGAAAGGCCCATAGATCAGATAAATTTTAAAAAGTCTTTTCATTGATAGTAAAAGAGAATATGATAGGAAAAAATTTCAATATCCAATGCTCAAAATGAGAGTTTCAAAAGATATAATTAAAGTTTATCCTCGAAGTAGTTCTCTAGGATTTCTCAAAAAAATAATATAGACCTTGATAGTCTTAGAAATTAAAAAGTATTCGTCCAAATTTGGAATGGAATCAGGCTCTCGTGGACTAGAAAATAAAGAAAAGAAACATGAACAAGACTGGACCTGAAAGAAGACAAAATGAAAATGGTCAAAAATCGGTTATGTCTTTCTTGGTACTAATAAAACACAATTGGATGATTTTCTGAACATGAATAGAAATGAAATGGGAAGAATGTGATCTATATTACTCATTTTGATGGAATCTCCTCCTTCATTTGCTTGTTGATGTTCCTCTTATATCATCTCTTGTTGTGGTTGCACGACCAATACCAACTTCTTCTAACCGATCTTCTTCGGTTATCTTGATTAGGGCTTGTTTTAACCAATTTCCAATATATTCTTTCATCGACGCAACATTATTTCTTGTCTAACTTTGATATCAAATATTATGCCTTCTAATTCTCTTAATTCAAACGAAATTTGGTGGAGTGTATCTTCAATATCTTCGTTTTTATTTACATAACTCACTAACCAACTCTCAATTTTATTTTTAGTGTACTCGGTCATATTATTAAATTTTTCAAATGATAGACTCTTCAATATTTCCATGTGTTCCCCAAATTGTTGCCTTGTCATAAATATAGAATTTAAGATTAGATTTGGGTCTTGGAACTCCCCTGCGGTCCTTGCCAAGTCTATTTAAGTCAATTTGCAATATAATGCCTCCTTTTTCACAACCATGGCATCACAATCGTCCAATATTTCTTTCAACACCTTTTTCTTTTTTATCCAGCAAGCTTTAAGTTGTTTTATTCGAATGGGGGAAGGTAGGTCCTCTTCTTTTCATTTTAATTCGGTCATACCAGAAACTTTTAAGATAAATGTGATAGAAACATCCTTATAGAAACCTTAGTCATTAGTAAAATCAACCTGTAGATATTATCTTAAATTGGTTATCCTGGAACCCAAATAAATGATATTATTCCCTACATTCCATGCCTCTAAAATAATGGACATTTTATTTTTTATATTTTCTCCAACAAATCGCATCACTACAACCAACATAATTGATGTTCCTTTCAACTTAAAACTTGAATCGGGTGTTCCGTTGGGATTTCTCCTATGTTGGATAGTAGCAATTGGACTTGCAAAAATATGAGGTGGCATTAAAGTACATTCCAATTCTTTAATCGTTTCTTCGAGTCTTGAATTTTCGGCTTCAATTTCATCAACTGATACATCCAAATCGTCACCGATAACTTTATGAATTTGAGAAATTCTTGATGGTGGGACTCCATTCAGGTCCAACTCTATATCTTTCTCTTGTATTATTTTTCCTTTTGAATTTACTCGTTCAAAGACTAACTTCCTTAAATCTTTTTCGAATAATGCACTATGAAGGGTCAAGGATTCTTCTTCATAAAAGGCGGGCTCTTGAGTCGCCAATTCTACTACTACTTCTCTAGTATGTTGATCATCTGGAAATTCTATATCCTCAATGTGTGCATCCATCTCCATGTCTTGAAGAATAAATTCCTCATCATGTATGACCTCTTCTACTTCTTGGATTTGATTGATTTTCCTTTTCCTCTTATTTATTGGTAATTTATGAGGTCTTTCAATACTCTTTTTGGGCTGATCAGGATCATCTCCATCACCTAAATTCTCAATTAAGGACTTGTTTTCCTCTTGCATAATAGTTTTGGGATTTTTTTTGGGTGTGTTGCTTCTCTGAGAAGATCTTTGAGACTTTGTACTCCTTTCATTTATAACCCTTCCGTGTTGTCAGTTTACTTCATTTGTGCTGACAATAGTCTCAAGATATCCAACTAATACTTCTTCTGAGTTGTTACAATCGTTTTCTTATTCTCCATATATACAAGTGTTTATGTATGACACGCTAAAACCTACATAGATCATATGATTCAGAAAATATTGTTGAGGGTCAAACCCCTTCACTTGATTTGCCAATTTTAAATTCTATTGGTCGCAGTGGAATGAAAATTCATCAATGTTTTTATCACTTCTCAGTGTTATCTGGCCAAATTTCCATGACAATGGAATGAATTGCCTATTCTTCCTTTCATAAAAAACATTAGCCCTGAATCTGTATTATATACAAAATTCAACCATAAATATATTATCTGATACATAAAACAAAATATAAATTGGGGCTTCTCAAGAGAAATAAAATATGATTATGCTATATTGTTCATTTGATTCATAATTTCCTCTTTTATCTAAAAATGTTGTCACCTATAACGACAATATTGAAGTGTTGTTTACAAACATGAGTTTTTTGAAAGAAGACATAAAGGAATCATAAACTTCATAAAAATGGTACATTGCTTTTTGCTTCCACAAAGAAGGATACCATGTGTGAACCGGGTAACCAGGTCTGTCTTGAAATCAACTTGTTTTTACAAATGCAATCCTTAGAATACATGACAATAGACAATAATGAAAACCAAATATGAATACATATATAATTTCTTATCCTTCTTAAAATTTGATAATTGAAGTGATATCTCAGTAGATATAATTTTGACCAGTTGAAAATTCCCTTTCCTTGAATAGAATACTATAAAATATAGAGATCTAAACAAGGGATAGTAGCAATGGAATCCTATCTCAGTATCCTAGCAAGAATCCATGCCATTTATTTATAAGGTTTCTTCAATTGACTAACCTGTATCATTGATAAATCCTTTGACATTGTCATCGGGTCTTCTTCATGTGATAATCCAGAATAATATATGTAGGCTCTCGACCAGTGATATTTTGGGTCCTCTCGTGCAAGTGTATTCAGTGTATCCCTACAAAAGCTTTCTCTTCTTCTTGCCATCTTTCGTAAGAATTGGAAAAGCATGCACAATCTTTCTGGAATAATAAAATAATTCATTTTTCATATTAACCACTAGAGCTCTTATTTCGAAAGGATGGTTAGGAGAATTTAATTTGAATTTATGAGATAGGTCTCGAGGAATGTGTCATTAATAACGATGTTTTAGTATTTAACCATCTGTCATTTCACATAAGATATGCATTAAATGTTTTTTGGTGAATTTGAAAAGGAATGAGGATTCACGGTGGAGTGGAGGAAAGAAATATATATAAATAAATTAAAGGAACAAGTATACTCCCGCGGCTCCATGAAATACTTTGAGATATGACTAAGTATAGGATGGTGGACGAATGAACAAAAGAGATAGAACTTTTCAAGGTAGTGATACAAACCTCGCTTCTACAGTGGAAATGTTTTTTAGAGACTAAGTATTGGCTAAGTAACATGGACTGGATGAAAGATTTTTTGATTATGACAAGTGAATGAATTGGAGAAATGCTATACACTCGCAGTGGAAAAAGAACTCGAAAATATTCTAAGTATAATACATTATGACGATTGCAGAGTATAAAGTGCATTTTGGTGATGGTGGAGGAGTGAATATGAGTGAAAATGGTGAGACCAACCCGTGAACTCGTCGTTTCACGAAGAATTCAAGAAATGGCTAAGTCCCGATGCAATATGGATACGATGGAGAATATGAGTGCATTTTGAGTAACATAGAACTTGATGGAAATGGTTTATGAGTTCATGATAGATCACAATTTTTTCTAAGTAAAAGAAAAAGGAAAAAGAAGTAATGTATATATAGGTCAACAACACTCTTGGAAAACATTGGTCAAGCACCTCAA